>NQII01006219.1:0-70276 GCA_002778355.1 Clitarchus hookeri | reverse complement strand
TATATATATATAATCCTAAAATATTTGTCCAGTCACCATTTTGAAAATAAGTTATCAATTTAAATTGCAAATGTTTACATGGCATACCACAGTATTACTTATGTGCCAAATTTGGCAAGAATTGCTTGCAAAGTTTTTGTGTAGCTTAACTTAAAAACTTTATTTTTTCATGTAGTGCTATCTTACAAAATGTCAGACCAACGACATCCTCTCAAAATTCAATGTTTACATGATGCACTGTCAACATCAAATTTTTTATTAAATTGGTTGAAAATGACATAGCACCATACATTTTTGATTGCTGCCATTTTGAAAGTATGCACCTGACATGGTTGAGAACTATAAAAGTTGGATTTCCTTGCTAAGTACTGTGTGTGTGCAGAGTTTGATTCACTTGTTTAGAAGTTTTTAGGGACACATACAGACGGGAAAGATCTCACAAGCTTCTTTTTCCTTCAGAAAATAGGCTAAAAATAACCTTTAAACATATACGTATTTATAAAAAGGGCGCATTTGTGGCTGCATGGTCATGAGTTACTTTTCACTTGCAGAATGAGAAATAAACACCAAATTTTTGGCTCCCCCAATTTTCTCTCCAGCATTCAGAGGTCATCAAATGGTCAAACCAGGTGTCCTCCAACCGCAGGTTTATCAGCTTAAGTTACTCCACTTTACCATCTACTCTACGATCTCCAGGCATTTCTTCGTGTTGTTCTCTCATCCCCTCTCCACATATGTAAAGGCTTCTGAACATTTGTAACAAAATGGGAAAGTCTGGCAGACAGATGCTGCAGTGTAGTGTTATTTAGTGTTAAAGACTGACGGCTGTTCACAATTAACTAAGCACTTTGGAAATAAAAACTTTGAAAATGTTACTGCCCCTACCTGAATGTATTTTTTAATGGACGCACTGACTGGCAAGCACCTAGTAAAGGTGGTAACGACAGAGAGAAGATAATTCCGTGTTTTAACATTGAATTAAAAGTGGTGGGAAAAGATTTGTGAGTACTGAAATTACTTCTAATGCTTGGTTTTTTAATGCATATAAATGTAGGAATTAGCACATGTGTAAAATCATATACTTTTCTAAGAATTTCTCAGTTTCACTTGACTTACATATGAATAAAGTGGTTAAGCCCATGGCAATGCTCATTTCACATACGGTGGAAGAATACACTATGTGCATAGAAGTAGATCTTAGCAGAACTTTCAAAAGTGCCCAGTTTACCGTGAATAGCCTATACCAAAATGTACTTACCTCTGAAGGATGAGCCAACTGGTGCGAGGTGACACCAGTAGTAACTTCATGGTCTGAATGAGAGCTCAACTCGTCAGGCAACAAGAGAACCGAGCAGAAGTGACAGTAGGCTCGCTTGCGCTGCTTCTGCACGCGAACCTTCTCCAGCTTGGCAAGCAGTTGCAAGTGGTCTACTCTAGGCAGCACCCTACTCCTCTCCTGTTCCCATGCCAAAGTTTTAGCCTCCGTAACCTTTTTGTCGCACCAGTGGTGGAAATTGCAGTCTTTCCTGTCCCTGCATGCAGAGCAGGCAAAATAATCTCGTTGCCCATCGTCGGTAATACGCCTGAATCGTAACGTGGGTCCTGTAATAAAAATACAGTGTTGCAATCATCATTTACACAATCATACAAGAATAAACAGTGGTGCAATAAAATGGTAACACGGTTCAAGCTCAAAGTTAACAACTTTGTTCATCGTTATATAATTTTCACAAGGATTTAAATTATTGTCAACGTGATTTATTTAGCCCTGATATCATGCTAAACAGGGAACAACTGAAGCTAAATAAATCAAAGAAATACATTTTTCTCCATGTTCATTATATATTTTATATTATCTACTGTAATTTTTTTTTTTTTTTACTTTGTATTGCTTATTTACACTTATGTGCTTGATTATGTATTAATTACATTTATTATCTTCCATATGATTAAAATTCAAGAATATTAAATTTAATTAATGTTTGGTCTAATCAATGATCAAAACTGCTTGGCCATGAATTATCGAGTAAATTCAACTACACTGAAGACCCTTCAAGACCGCACTTACATCCAGGTCATCAACGTTTTGAACAAGAATATCATACCTACGATCAACCCCATGGTCTGCTACAATAAGTTCGTAAACAGAAGGGAACTTCCAGGTGAGAAGGCGACAATTGTGTTGTACCAGTTTGTCTGCAGATTTACAAGCCAAAATATTTTCAGAAAAGGAGTTAACTGCGATGAAGGCTTTAGAGATTGTTCAGTTAGTTGAACGCTCTGAAAAGAATGTCATTGAGGTTAGAAATTTGTGCGTGGAAGATGAACACAAATTTCATGCTACTGCATCAGGCAGCCGGGTATTTTCACCTCCCAGTTTTGGTTCCACATAAAAAAGTTACTTGTTTCAGATGTGCTAAGGTAGGCCATACTGTTGCAAAATGTTCCCTTCCCAGAAACAACGTAAAGTACCAAAAATGTGGTAAAGTTGGGCATGTTACAAAAGCTTGTAAGCAAAGGGACAAGTCATCATTGCAGTCCACAGAAGCTGATTGCGCAAATTTTGTTGACAATGTCACAGCTGCAGTTGCCTCATCCGCGGTTCATTCTCCCGCAGTTTCCCCACCAAACATGGATTTGTTATATCTAGGTAACCATGTCTCATCACTTCACGATGAAAGCTTAATTCTGTTATCTGATCGGGCTTAGAGTCTGCATACAAAGCCATATTCTGTTCAAGTACAAGTCAACAACGTTCTCATGCAATTTGAAATAGATTCTGGTTGTTCGAGGACACTTATAAACCTGGACACGTATAATACCAATTTTGCAAACTCCGATCATGGCCCTGTTTGGCATCAAGTACCAGTTGGACTTAGAACATGGGCTTCACAGTCTTCGACCATTACTGGAGAATTCCAAGCTGTTGTAAAATACAAGCACTTTACTTGCAATCTTCCTGTTTTGGTCGTGGATGGCGTTGGACCAAACCTTGGTCATAACTGGTTTCAGGCCTTAGATATTTCTATTCAAGGTGTGTACTTTCTGTCTCCAGACACATCCTATGCTGGGATGTCTAATGAAGCCTTTTCACACACTATCATGAATCTTCCTGCAGTTTCAGGCTGTGGTACGGGCTGTTATAAGGGACCTCCCCTTCACATAGATATAAACCCTGCTGTTACTCCTGTGTATCAGCGAGCTCGATCGTTTGCATTTGCCCTCACTACTAAGATTGAGGAAGCTATTGAGGCAAATGTGAAGATAGGGGTATGGATTCCTGTGAATCACACCGGTCCCTGGGTCTCTGCTATTGTCCCAGTATTTAAGCGCAACTGTACCCTTCGACTTTGTGCTGATTACAAAGGCACAGTGAACCGTGCTTTATCTTCAGATACATACAAATCACCAACACTGGATCAGGTGTTGGCAGGTGGTTGCATCCATGGAACCATTGATTTGGAAGAGACTTACACTCAGATTCCAGTGGATGGAGAAACTTCTCACATGCTGACAGTGAACACTGTTCAAGGCCTGCACAGTGTTACGTGGTTACCTTTTGGTATTAAGATTTCACCTTCTGAATTTCAAAGGTTAATTGATGGTTTGTTGGCATTAGTTAAAGGTGTTATCGCATACCAAGACAACATATATGTTAAAGGTACAACGGCGGCAGTATACCGGGCTAAGCTTCTGCAAGTTTTGCATATCCTTGGTGATGCTGGATTCAAGGTTAATTCTGACAAATGNGTGATGCTGGATTCAAGGTTAATTCTGACAAATGCATGTGGCAAGCTGCATCTATTGAAGTTCTGGGATTTAGGCTTGATGCTGAGGGTATCCACCCTACCACTGACAAAACTGCTATTACAAATGTTCCCAGTCCACGTACAAAACAGAAACTTCAGTCCTTGTTGGGTTTGATCTCATTTAACGGTATATTCTTCAAAGATAAGGCTACCATATTAGAGCCCTTGCACCATTTGTTAGACTCAAAATCTAAATGGGCTTGGACCACGAAGCACCAAGTGGCACTTCAGACAGTTAAAGATATGTTAACCAGTCACCAAGTATTAGCTCACTACAACCCTGACTTACCTCTGGTGGTTACTGCTGATGTTTCACCGGTGGGGGTTTGTGCAGTGCTGGCACACGTCATACCAAGTGCTCAGCCTGGCAAAACAAGAGAGAGACCCATTGCCTACGCATTTTGAACACTGTCTGCCACAGAGCGAGTTTACACACAACTAGACCGGGAAGGACTTGCTTTCACATCTGCAGTTAAAAAGTTCACCCCTTACTTGGCCTTTCGTTNAGCTCACCCCTTACTTGGCCTTTCGTCGGTTTACAATCATTACTGATCACAAACCCTTGCTTGGCATATTGGCTCCCGATAGGCCAACACCACTGCATTTATCTCCATGAATGTTGAGGTGGACATTCATTCTGAGCTCTTTTGACTATGAGTTATGTCACAAGCCTGGTACAGCAGTTGGTCACGCAGACTGAGAAAACGAGTGCATCTGGATTCCTTGGACACAATTTGCTCATTGTGATAGTTTCATTTTCTAAGTGGCCAATTGTAAGTTTAAATAATAAACAAAGATATGTTTATAAGATTTTTTCATGAACTCTGCTAAGCCATCAGAAAAAGCAGCTAATTCATTGTATTTAATCCATCATTGAATGAACTCTCTGTTACACATGTTTCATTCAATACAAGGCCTTGAACACCACTTTGCTTTTCATAAACTGTGGATGTAATGCTGAAATGCAACTGTCTTAATGTATACAAATACATGCCTCCACATACATTTGGTTGACCTTTGGGAAGCAATTCTGTTCATAGTGTGGACTTAAAAATTTTTAAATTACCCACAAAACTCGGCCCATTTTTTTTGCCAATAATTAAGCTTCATCTTGCTCTTTGAAAGCAGTTAACACATTTCATTTCACTTATTTTTACTTCTTGGATTCCTGCACGATACAGTTCCCAGGAATATGGAACTTGTGAAATATGACAAAACTGAGATAAAAACTTTATATTTGCACCAATTACTTTTCTTTTATCACAAACTGTTGTGTACTGACATTGCGTATATAACTGGACATATATTTAGGTGGACATGGTTGGCAAGAGTGAGCAGTGTCATGGCGCACATCGTAAACATGATGTAATTGCGCGGACAGAGATAAGTCAATAGTGTGGATAGGTAAGCAGTAGTGCCGATGGACGGGACATAAAAGTGGCGACTAGGATGGGATCTGTGCCGGGTTGAATAAAATACATTAAGTGTCCAGTCATGGCCTCCGTGCGTATAATCGGCGAATTTGTGCCGGGCTTTACACTGTGCGGGGCGGAGTTGTACAGCATTGTTACATCATTACTATCGCAGCGCCAAACAGATGCAGTACCATTAAGCAAAGTGCTAACATAACTCGTATGTTACTGGTAGAAAACATTGGGCTTGGAAACCAGTTTGCTGTTTGCTGTTAAGCTATTAAATAATGGTGTTATACACGAAAAATAGTATCTGTTCACATCAAACTATCACAAATAACTATATATTTTCACTGCAGCTATATTGTCATTTGAAAGTTCAATTAAATTGCAATTTTTCCGACGAGCATTGTTAAATATAATTTTGTGAAGAGAAAGGAAAACCCTTGAGGTACTACAGTAAATGTAACTGACGCAGTAACTGAACGCATGGGGAATACTGGAAATGTCCGTAACCAAGGGTAGCAATAAGAACATAACAGAGGAGCTTGAAGGTAAAGGTTAACTCGTGTATTACTACTGTAGATAGAGCCCAACATCCAGTGATTTATGTAGCACTGTGTGCGATGGCACTCCTATATCTTGCGTCCAGTTTACAAACACAGTCAGACCAGCCCACGTGCTGACCACTAGATTTTGAGAGGGATTGTCGGTGCCACACCATGCTGTACAGGATCACGCTGGTCCAATTGAGTTTCGCAGTTTCAAAAAAACTCCCAAGATTATACCTACACTAACACTCTGCAGAATTATGTCCTTGGGATCAGGGGCCTGAGGCAAACTAACCCATCCACACCCTAAACTATAATGAAACACCGTAAAAAATTTTACAAAATTAAAAAACCTACAATGCACACTTTGACTCAGCAGTGCACTACATCTTGGAAGTCCTGCATACAAAACATCTAGTTTGGTTGTAACTTTCGACACTAAAGAAAAAAAATTGTATTTGTGCTGCATGACTTATCAAAATTAATATTGTGCCCCTGCATTTACTTACAAAAGAATTGCAAAGTAGACAACACTGTAGGTGTAAATATTTCTCATTTTCAAAATGTATGATTCATTACTGTAAGATGAATAATTGTAAGTAAGAATACTTCGTATGATATACACTAGTGTCTAAAGTTAATTCATAATGAGAAAACTATAAAAATGGAAGGGGAACAGTTGCACAATCACCATTGTTATCAAGGAGCATAACTCAGTTTGAGTGTGCATGCAAGGGCACTGTCAGTGTCAAATAAGTTCGTAAACAAAAAATAAATGAAACAGTGTAACAGACCAAGTGTGTTACATTCTGTTTTATGTTCTCATTGTGATTGGAGGGCAATTTTGTGGTAAAATGTGCACTGTACAGTAACGACATGGCACAAAGTCATCAGTTGGACCCATTTTTAAAGGGACAAATCATCAGACGCACGGAAGCTGCTGAGACACAGAGCAAAGTCTCGGCAAACCTGAACGTGCCACAAAGCGTGATTGCCAGACTTTACAAAAGTTCAGAGACAGGTGACGTTCATCTTACGCCGATACAAGGTCGTCCAAGAGTATCAACTGCACGATGAAAACGAACAATGTCTGCAAGACAACTGTCCTCGGAGCTTGCAGCTGCCTCTGTAGTTGCAAGTTTCTCAGCACACTATGTACTGGAGACTCATNGCCGATACAAGGTCGTCCAAGAGTATCAACTGCACGATGAAAACGAACAATGTCTGCAAGACAACTGTCCTCGGAGCTTGCAGCTGCCTCTGTAGTTGCAAGTTTCTCAGCACGCTATGTACTGGAGACTCAGACAGCTGGTCTCTATGCCAGGCGTCCGGTAGTGTATGTCCCTCTTAAACCAGTGCACAGAAGAGCCCATTTGCAATGGAGTTAGCAGCATTTAAATTGGACCCTCCACGAATAAAAGAACGTGCTCTTACAGATGAATCTACATTTTGTTTGCTTAACTGTTCCCATTGAACATTTGTCTGGTGAGAACCAGTAACACTATTAAATCTTGGGATAATCATGGAAAGGAATCAGTTTGGTGGTGGTGGAATAACGGTGTGGGCATGCACCGTGTTCGATAGATGTACATATCTGTACATTTTCAATGGAGGTACTGGACAACAGCATGTGCGACTTTTCAGGGGCGCAGTTGGCCCAGATGTAATTTTCAAGGACGACAATGCATAAGTGCACTGGGCCAACCAGGTGGATGAATTTCTTGAAGATGAAGTATCCATTACACGAACGGCCAGCGAGGTCTCCAGACATGAATCCTATACAACGTGCCTGGACTCATTAGGGAGACAAGTTGCTGCCCACCCGACTTCACCAAATATAATTCCAGAGCTCCGCACTGCTCTTCGTGAGGAATGAAACAAACTGCCAATAAAACTCTTAAACAATATCATAGAGAGCATATCACGTAGTTGCGCTGTATGTGCAGCCGTTCAGGGTAACGTTCATTAAACTTTTTTGTCTGTTCAGAAAGTGATATTCCATGTTTGGTAATTTTTGTATGTTTTGTGTAACTCTACTTCACATTAATAAATTAATTTTTATTATCTTAAATACATGCTTAACTTTTGGACATCAGTATAATTTAAGTATTTTATTTTTTGTAACATAAATTGAAAAGTAAAAACATTTAATTCAGGTGCTAACATCAGAAAACATAAATTCATTTTATAATGAAAGGATAATTTATTTTTCGTTATACTAAAGCAGTTGCCTGTCAATACAAATAAATTTTTGGGATAAAGCTAACTGCAACCTGCATATATGGTCCAATATTCACCTTTTGACAACACAGCTTTGAGTCCTGCCACCAAAAATATGCACAAGTGCCAAAAAAAGACTGACCACTCGACAAATTTGTTTTATGACAAGTGCAAATGTTTTTACATTTTCTTTACACTGGTTTGACTGCAACTTTTGTGCACTGATTTTCTTTCAAGATAGAAATTCCCTTTTTGCCCAATAAATTTATTTATAGCCTAACGTTTTGGAAAGTATGAAAAAGATAACTGACATGTGAATTGACCATACATGTTGGAAAAAAATATCTGTGCTCGTGCATGAAAATAACTCTGTTACTTTCTGGTTATGATGCCTCTCAGTATATATCCAAAGCCTTCCCACTCCGTAAGATCTCTTTTTGGATTGGTAAATTAACACTTGACCAACTACTGAACCACAAAGCTAAATGTAACACAAATATTTAAAAACATTTTTCAGTAAATGTGCACCATGTGAAGCATTTCTAAACCAAAGTTCTATGCCAGAAGGCGAACCCTGTTCTAAATCTCAGAAAATTATGGTGACGTATACACTATAACAACTCCATTGTCAAGTACGAGAATAAAGAGACGCACAAGTGTGATGACAGTCAAAATGACGTTAGAAAACCCCACCAGCTTTCCTGAAAATACTAAACCTTTTATAGTAATTTGTAACTGCATTGCACNTTTACAAACACAGTCAGACCAGCCCACGTGCTGACCACTAGATTTTGAGAGGGATTGTCGGTGCCACACCATGCTGCACAGGATCACGCTGATCCAGTTGAGTTTCGCAGTTTCAAACAAACTCCCAAGATTATACCTACACTAACACTCTGCAGAATTATGTCCTTGGGATCAGGGGCCTGAGGCAAACTAACCCATCCACACCCTAAACTATAATGAAACACCGTAAAAATTTTACAAAATTAAAAAACCTTCAATGCACACTTTGACTTGGAAGTGTCTTGGAAGTCCTGCATACAAAACATCTAGTTTGGTTGTAACTTTCGACACTAAAGAAAAAAAATTGTACTTGTGCTGCATGACTTATCAAAATTAATATTGTGCCCCTGCATTTACTTACAAAAGAATTGCAAAGTAGACAACANTTTGTGCTGCATGACTTATCAAAATTAATATTGTGCCCCTGCATTTACTTACAAAAGAATTGCAAAGTAGACAACACTGTAGGTGTAAATATTTCTCATTTTCAAAATGTATGATTCATTACTGTAAGATGAATAATTGTAAGTAAGAATACTTCGTATGATATACACTAGTGTCTAAAGTTAATTCATAATGAGAAAACTATAAAAATGGAAGGGGAACAGTTGCACAATCACCATTGTTATCAAGGAGCATAACTCAGTTTGAGTGTGCATGCAAGGGCACTGTCAGTGTCAAATAAGTTCGTAAACAAAAAATAAATGAAACAGTGTAACAGACCAAGTGTGTTACATTCTGTTTTATGTTCTCATTGTGATTGGAGGGCAATTTTGTGGTAAAATGTGCACTGTACAGTAACGACATGGCACAAAGTCATCAGTTGGACCCATTTTTAAAGGGACAAATCATCAGACGCACGGAAGCTGCTGAGACACAGAGCAAAGTCTCGGCAAACCTGAACGTGCCACAAAGCGTGATTGCCAGACTTTNCGCACGGAAGCTGCTGAGACACAGAGCAAAGTCTCGGCAAACCTGAACGTGCCACAAAGCGTGATTGCCAGACTTTGCAAAAGTTCAGAGACAGGTGATGTTCATCTTACGCCGATACAAGGTCGTCCAAGAGTATCAACTGCACGATGAAAACGAACAATGTCTGCAAGACAACTGTCCTCGGAGCTTGCAGCTGCCTCTGTAGTTGCAAGTTTCTCAGCACGCTATGTACTGGAGACTCAGACAGCTGGTCTCTATGCCAGGCGTCCGGTAGTGTATGTCCCTCTTAAACCAGTGCACAGAAGAGCCCATTTGCAATGGAGTTAGCAGCATTTAAATTGGACCCTCCACGAATAAAAGAACGTGCTCTTACAGATGAATCTACATTTTGTTTGCTTAACTGTTCCCATTGCACATTTGTCTGGTGAGAACCAGTAACACTATTAAATCTTGGGATAATCATGGAAAGGAATCAGTTTGGTGGTGGTGGAATAACGGTGTGGGCATGCACCGTGTTCGATAGATGTACATATCTGTACATTTTCAAGGACGACAATGCATAAGTGCACTGGGCCAACCAGGTGGATGAATTTCTTGAAGATGAAGTATCCATTACACGAACGGCCAGCGAGGTCTCCAGACATGAATCCTATACAACGTGCCTGGACTCATTAGGGAGACAAGTTGCTGCCCACCCGACTTCACCAAATATAATTCCAGAGCTCCGCACTGCTCTTCGTGAGGAATGAAACAAACTGCCAATAAAACTCTTAAACAATATCATAGAGAGCATATCACGTAGTTGCGCTGTATGTGCAGACGTTCAGGGTAACGTTCATTAAACTTTTTTGTCTGTTCAGAAAGTGATATTCCATGTTTGGTAATTTTTGTATGTTTTGTGTAACTCTACTTCACATTAATAAATTAATTTTTATTATCTTAAATACATGCTTAACTTTTGGACATCAGTATAACTTAAGTATTTTATTTTTTGTAACATAAATTGAAAAGTAAAAACATTCAATTCAGGTGCTAACATCAGAAAACATAAATTCATTTTATAATGAAAGGATAATTTATTTTTCGTTATACTAAAGCAGTTGCCTGTCAATACAAATAAATTTTTGGGATAAAGCTAACTGCAACCTGCATATATGGTCCAATATTCACCTTTTAACAACACAGCTTTGAGTCCTGCCACCAAAAATATACACAAGTGCCAAAAAAAAAAACTGACAACTCGACAAATTTGTTGCACTGATTTTCTTTCAAGATAGAAATTCCCTTTTTGCCCAATAAATTTATTTATAGCCTAACGTTTTGGAAAGTATGAAAAAGATAACCGACATGTGAATTGACCATACATGTTGGAAAAAAATATCTGTGCTCGTGCATGAAAATAACTCTGTTACTTTCTGGTTATGATGCCTCTCAGTATATATCCAAAGCCTTCCCACTCCGTAAGATCTCTTTTTGGATTGGTAAATTAACACTTGACCAACTACTGAACCACAAAGCTAAATGTAACACAAATATTTAAAAACATTTTTCAGTAAATGTGCACCATGTGAAGCATTTCTAAACCAAAGTTCTATGCCAGAAGGCGAACCCTGTTCTAAATCTCAGAAAATTATGGTGACGTATACACTATAACAACTCCATTGTCAAGTACGAGAATAAAGAGACGCACAAGTGTGATGACAGTCAAAATGACGTTAGAAAACCCCACCAGCTTTCCTGAAAATACTAAACCTTTTATAGTAATTTGTAACTGCATTGCACACTTCATATCGCACAGAATCTCCAACTGTGCTGCAGTAACTTTCTATTGCTATATCTTACCTGGATTCACTTTTGCAGAATAGTTACCTCCACTTTATATCTTAAATATTTATTTAGAAAGAAAATATTCCCTTTTTTAACATTATGTTACAAGTATGTCGCACACAATCAATTAACCCATTCATAGAGGTGACGTGGACTCTACTCCAACTGTCGCCGAAACTTTCTGTAGCTATTTTTTAACTGGTTTCATTATTTTTTAAGAATATGCACCTTCACTTTATATCTTAAATATTTATTTAAAAAAAGAGATATATATATATCAGTTTATTTACTTAGGTTTTAGTGGTGCATTTATAAATCACCACAGTTACACCACACTTTTTGGTTCTGCGTAACAAAATGGCACTGATCATAAAGAAATTTACCAATACCTACTTCAAAATTTACATATTGAACACAGCACAAAATTATAACTTCAAGGTCATAAGCTACATCTGTATAATACACGGTACAACAAAATGATTATAAGTTCTTACCATGTGGGCATTGTGGATTGTTCTCAAGATTATCCAACATGACATCAACATGCAGCAGTTTCCCCATTATACAACTAGAGAAACAAAAAAGGGTACTGCACATCAGCATTTAAACTACCTTCTTTATCGATAAAATTTTAAATTATATAAAACAATCACACACTAATAAAATTTTTTTGGTGAAATAAAAAAAGTAGTAGTACTTTCAAAAAGAAATCTTTTAATACAACAACTTATAAACAAAATCTTAAATAGAAAATTACATGCATATCATTATTTCAGTACAACTACAGTGAACTTCATTTGTATCATACAGGATGACTAAACACAAGGCTACGAAAATAAATCTATAGAGAGTAAAACAGTATTCAAAAAAATTGTTGCACTTTTACAAACACATTTCTAAAGTTAATTTTTTTTTTTTTTAAACAGATAATACCTATAGATTTTAAGGTACCAGAAAAAATTACGCACTTGCACACAAATCAGTCTTCCCTGCAAGAGCAACTCTAACTGCAAAGGCAGAGCATATACTTCTACATACTCTTGTGGACAAGTACCGGAGGGAGCAGTGACAAAACTTCCCTCGACTACACTCTACAGCAGATCTGTGGCGAGGTGAGGCATGAAGAATACCGAGCCAGTGTCGCAATTAGTCCAGCTCACGTCTGCCCAGTGTGGGCAATTCTTAGGGTTACCAGACACTTGGGATGAAAATGGACGACATTTCAATAAAGGACGACAACGAAATTTCACTAATGTCGTAAATTATTTATATTGGAGAACCATACATTAAATTTTTTTTTTCCACACTTAGTTTAATATTAATAATGTTGAAAAAAATAGTTTAACCAAGTCAATGGTAATTCAACAATATTTGGAAGTTGAATAAATAACATAAAATAATGTACCTGATATAAATGTAAAGGCTAAGTATCAGGAAAATAAAATGTCATGCCTACAATTGTTTTACACAACAAAACATTTTAATACACACACACTGCAGTATAAAAAATTGTAAATATTATTTGTATGATTTCTCCAAGAGCATATGTACATACAGAAGTGTGTATTTGATTAACCATGTGAACATTTACAACACAGCTATATAAGTTCTATTGGGCAAAAATTACAATAAAATAATAAGTGGAAAAATGCTATCTTTTATCAAATGGAGAAAGCAAGACATTTTTGATTATTACAAAAAATCTGGCAAGATGCAAAAAATTCTTAAAAAGTAAGACATGTCGGACATCTGGTAACCCTAGCCACACTACCACGTCCCAGCACAGCAATACTACAAGACAACCAGACTCTCAAAGGAAAGGAACATTGTGCCTAAACAAATATTTCGTGTCCACCTGCAACACATTAAATTGAATGCCTTTCAAAATCACTGGAGTTTAAAAATATCTGACGTGACAATACGGATGCTTCACAAACTTCAATCTCATTAAACAAAAAGATTCTACCAAGTTTCCATTTTTAACACATACTCAAAATGAAACAAACATGTTTTACTGTCATATAATAATGTTGCATTGGGATGGTTTCCATTGGGATAGCCCTACAGGTGGCCGAGTTATTTCGCATTCTACGATTCGCCCAAAATACCCACTGACGTCAAAACTGTGTACATTCCAAAAGCTGAGGAGACGGTGGATGGAGTGCATTTACAGTAAGTCACAGCCTGCAAAATGAAAATCATGCGTACTTTTCAGAGAACTTAAGGCAGGAATTTGAAATGCCGAAAACTAGAAAAATTTACGTAACACGCCGTATTTTTGAAGAAAACAATCGACCACAACCACCATGAACGCAATCAAGTCAAGTCAAATGAGTCTATAAATCTGAAATGAGTATCTGCTGCATTTATCATCATCCCAGGAAAACAATTCAGCCTTAAAACTCACACCATTATTTTGAAACAGAAGTATAATGAACAAAGGCAAATGCTACAAAAACAGAAGCAAAGTATTAATGTGGCCGGTTACGTTACGCTATCATCATTTAACTGGACAATGCAATTGGCCAGGGGATTAAATACTTCAGTTACATAGGTCACAGGAAGTTATAGGAACACAATTTATTAGCCTACACCTTATGTCATTTCAAAGACAATTGAAAGGAAATTAAAATAATATTCAGTAAAAATTAGACACTTGAAACCTGCATTATTCAACAATGGACATTCCCCAAAAATACTCCAATACTCCACTGCTGATATTATAATGTAGTAGGCCTTTCGTATAACCATATGAATTTTTCCCTGCACTCAAGACCATTATTACTGCAAACACAAAATAAAATACGTATGTATAAAAAAATTGGCCACATGAGTACATCCCCAAATGAAACCAGTCCAATTTTGACACCAAAATGTACATCTCCAAAAGCAGTGAACAAGCAACTGTGCCCAGTTAGAGATAAGGACACAATGAAAAGTCTTTTATCGTTTTGAATAGCACACGTGCTGAAACAATAAAACCACCTGAAAAGTACAATTTGCGATCATGTGCAGAATGCTTTCTGGCCGCACTGCCCTTCTGCAACAGTCTTGGTACAGTGCAATTTACAAACTCTGCACGGATATGCTAGAATGCTAGGAAATTATCCAGGGGAAATGTAAAGTGAGCACTTTTGAAAGCCCTCTCATTTGGAATAATAGTCAATAAATATATTTTATTTTAACATTAGACGTTAACTTCAGAGTGTTGTGTAATACACACACTGTGTTTATTACTTACATGGTAGGATAAAAAAAATTGGCTGAAAGAAAAAGTACCTAGGGCTTCAAATGTGCTCACTTTACAGTGAATAGCATATGCCACCTAATGAACTTCATAATGTCTTGCCAACCGGTGACAGGATAAGATGAAATCAAACAAATGTTATAGGTATAACTTTATTTACAGGCTGTGTAGGTCCATTTGTAATCAACGAGAAAATTTGCAAAACAATATAAAATTTATTCACTTATTTCCATGCCAATGATAAACATACAACTAATAACCTTGTGCCTAAAACTAAAATTTAACTTTTGAGCTAATGCTGCAACAGAAACTAATCCTACTTTATGCAAAATTTACCAAAGTTACATTTTTACTGTGCTGCTTTGCAGAAAAAACATCCTGAATGCACAATATTAATGTAATGAATGTTTAACAAAAAATTATCTCAGTTTCATCAGTCTCATGTTAGCCTACATCTATTTTTTACCTAAGAGCATCCATTATTCTTGCCTTCCAGCGTTTCAAACCAGGTCTTCCTGTTTGCAAACATTAAAAGTTACAGTGCATGGCAATTCTAAATAGGGCACCATTAATAATAATTTGCAATAAAACTGCCGGGAGTTCGTTATGTACCAATTTTATTTTATGACACAACGAAAGTTTTGACGGACTTCAAAATATCACAGTAACACAAGATCCAAAAGGCTGTGAAAACCAAACAAGNTCATTTTATTTTGGGACACAACGAAAGTTTTGACGGACTTCAAAATATCACAGTAACACAAGATCCAAAAGGCTGTGAAAACCAAACAAGAAGACCAAATACTTCTAATGTAAAAAGGAAAGCCTGAACTATAACAAAATTAAAGNAGAAGACCAAATACTTCTAATGTAAAAAGGAAAGCCTGAACTATAACAAAATTAAAGTTATGGCAACAATCAAGTACTAGTAGTTCGCTACCTTCTAATACATAACTTTATAGCAAATCTGTTTTCAAAATCAATACTTTTGTTAACACACAGTAGTTATTTCCACGTTCAGCTGGCAACTGTCAAAGAGAATTGTCACATTTATAACGTTATTTTCTCCACAGCTTCTGGTGAAAAATCTCTGCACGAGTAAACTTCCACCAACAAACTTGGTTTAAGAAAAAAAACTAAAATTATGGACAAATTTTTACTCTACCTCTAATTTAAAAAATTTCAAAAGCACAGAAAATTATTTCTTATGTCCCAAGATATAAAATATTACCACTGCATTAACTATAAAACCCGCACAGTTATTTACATAAAAATACACTCTCGACTCGTGGCAAAAAAACACGTTAAAAAATGAATTAATATACATATGTATATATTCCAAACACTAAAATTCAAAAGCCAATGAGGATAGTTATTGATAAAACTGTCAGTAGCAGCCAGTAATAATATATTGTGCAAGTATTATAATTGATAAGGGCTACTATAAACACTAAACAACAAATATTCAACAAAGAAAATATGGACAATAAACATATTTACAATATAATCTTATAGGATACATTTTGAAAAACAAGTATTTCTAGTTATAATTGTTTAAAACATATATTATTTGGTGTATACATTTGTTATTAGCATCAGAGAACTTCTCCAGGCTGTTGTACATTAGGTATACAAACAATAGATTCCATTCCACAACTGCTGTGATTGAAAACTAAAGCTACATTTAAATAGAAAGCTATCTTATACGACCGCTGTACACATCCTCTTTAAAATATCACCTTAAACACTCAGTTTTATAAAAACCTTCCCGCATGCATAAACTAGTGCTTTGAGTAGGTAAACAAAAGTAAGACTGCAGTAAATAAACTAAACCAATTGGTTTAAACANATGCATAAACTAGTGCTTTGAGTAGGTAAACAAAAGTAAGACTGCAGTAAATAAACTAAACCAATTGGTTTAAACACGCAGACTACCAAACTTGAAGATACCCAAACTCTGACCTCACGTTCAGTGTTGCCAAACGTGCAAAAATTTCTCATACCCGCTGCAGGATTTTCGTACTGTGAAAAAAACATACGAGAGCACGTCAGCCGTCAAATGCAACTTAATGGAATGAATAAAAATTAATGAGTATAGCCTACACACATATTTTTGCTGTGCTTATTTAAGTTTTAGCTATCACAAACATCAGTGAACTGATTAGGCATAAATTAGATAGTCTCACGTCTCCCATCANATTATTTAAGTTTTAGCTATCACAAACATCAGTGAACTGATTAGGCATAAATTAGATAGTCTCACGTCTCCCATCATCACGGAACTTGGGCATGCCGGGTCAGCCCGTCTACCGCAGTTCCCCTCACAAAGGCTGGCATTGATGACAACATTCCTTAATGCTTTGTTCTTAGCGCAGTGTAACAATCTCGTAGAGAAATAAATTACTTTGTTATGGCGTAAGGTACATCACAACACGCTGCACGGAATGGCCGCGCTTTGCAGGAACCCTTAACGAGACTAACCCACTTTCTTAAACTCCTACGACAGCCAATCCCAAGACGCACATTTTCAACTAAGTCTGTCAATACAACATGAACTTGATAAAATTGTCACTTTTAGAAAGCTTCATATAGCTTTTCCGATTTCTTTTACATACTGGTGCTGCTTCAACTAACCGTTAATGACACCATGATAAATCACATGCGAAGCATAAAATCCAGTTTAGTTTATAAAGTAAAAGCACAAAATTTAAGTCAGCCGACACATCATACGTACGTACCCACACTTCACCTCTCCGAACAACCATCTGATTGCACAGAATTCTCATTACCTGCCATGCTCCCATTAGAATAAAATGATTTAACTATTTCCAGGAATGCTGCAGTTATCGCGTGATACAGGCTGTCCAATGACATTCCAATTTGCAATTCCCTGACCTATTTCCAGGACCGAAACCTACCAATATATTTTTCCACCGCTGACAGAACAAATATGCTATCAGTGAAAGTGAATTAGATTACAATGCAACAGACCAAGCAATCGGGGCCAATATTTTACTCGGCCCATCAATATTTCTTGCGATACACAGTATCGACTTCACATGAGTGCCCATTACAAACAACCAAAAATACTTTACTTTGTATGTAAAAACTCTAGGTCATTTGGCACAAAGGTATTATTGCCAGTTTACAAACAAACAAATTGAAATTTTAAAATGCATTTTCTCACAATTACATTANTGGCACAAAGGTATTATTGCCAGTTTACAAACAAACAAATTGAAATTTTAAAATGCATTTTCTCACAATTACATTACCCTGTATTCACGCAACTAATAACTTTTGCAGGGTAGCAATTATTTACATTCTCCCTGACCACCCGGGTGAAAATTCCCCGACATTTCCCTGTCGCATGAAATTCCCCAACTTTTCCCTGTGGGTGGACACCCTGGTGACAGCATTGCATGTGCAAACAAAACCCAAACTACTTTGGTCTAGCACGCACAATGACTACAAAGTAATTTGTGCNTGGCACAAAGGTATTATTGCCAGTTTACAAACAAACAAATTGAAATTTTAAAATGCATTTTCTCACAATTACATTATCCTGTATTCACGCAACTAATAACTTTTGCAGGGTAGCAATTATTTACATTCTCCCTGACCACCCGGGTGAAAATTCCCCGACATTTCCCCGTCACATGAAATTCCCCAACTTTTCCCTGTGGGTGGACACCCTGGCGACAGCATTGCATGTGCAAACAAAACCCAAACTACTTTGGTCTAGCACGCACAATGACTACAAAGTAATTTGTGCTGTCACTACATATTTTCTTCAATCCCAGTTATAACTCCGACATGAAAAAATTACATTTTCTATTTCTGTTTTAAAAAAAATAAATTACAATACCGGTAACCATGCAGTGTGTGCTACGGCTTTCTCTTCAAACCATGAGGTTATGGATTAGAATTTTGGCGGGTCAGCAATGGATGTGCGTGTATTCACATTTAGGCTAAATTAGTGAGCAACCCTCATCCAACTATGAACAAAAACATGCAAATTACCAATTGTACAAATTATCTTGCCATAAATCCATATTTCATCTCCAAGCTCAAACTTCATCTTTTACCGCGAAAACAGAGCAGGCGATGTATGAATACTAATTACAGCAGCATGCTGATAATGAGTTCTTAAGTAGGCAATACCACCATACGAATAAACACGTAGGTACAATGAAATTTTAAAAATNCCAACTATGAACAAAAACATGCAAATTACCAATTGTACAAATTATCTTGCCATAAATCCATATTTCATCTCCAAGCTGCTCAAACTTCATCTTTTACCGCGAAAACAGAGCAGGCGATGTATGAATACTAATTACAGCAGCATGCTGATAATGAGTTCTTAAGTAGGCAATACCACCATACGAATAAACACGTAGGTACAATGAAATTTAAAAAAAAAATAGCATAAGAGAATTTTACGGCTTTTACAATAAGCATTCATCTGGTACGAGAATTGTGTTTGAAAGTTTTGGCAACACTGTCAGAGAATAACCGTTTAAACGATACTATTTACATGACTTTTACACTGTGCAAAATAAACTGCACATAAAATTAGCCTACGTTGAAAAACGTGACCACTGAAACAAAGATCTACTGTACACAAAAATTTGCAGTATAGCACATTTTATGAATGACAGATTGTAATTTTTACAAACATTTCGCTGCAATCCACCAAGCAATTTTTCCCACCGGCAAAATTGCTAAAAAAAAATAATAAGTTGGTGACACACATGTTAACCTGTGCTACGTACAACAAGGAACAGGACGTGCCCTCCCGATAGCAACGTGTGCACTAGGTACCCTGCAAGAACCTAGTTTAGTTCCTGGCCAATCTACTTCTTATGGACACAAAGTTTTTAAGAGTAATATTTATATGATATAAACTTTGCAGGTACAGTACAATATCACCATTCACAATTTATCACATGGTGGCTTCATGCAGGCAAACTCTAACATTACTAAAGAATGCAATTCCACATGAAACTGACCAGCCTTCGTTATTTTATCTTCCAACAAACCTAACAAACTAACACAGCGTCTTGTAAAACCAGGGCTAATAAAATTGTGGAGAAACAGTTCAGGCTACATAAATCCTTCAAAAATATAGACAATCTCTGGTTGAAGAATCTGAAACACTGAAAAGATAAAAAGAGCCACTGAACTAATAATAAGACCTATGTACAAGGTTTCAGGGTGGAGGTGAAGAAACGAAAAACTATTAAACATACAAATTACTCTATGCCCATCATAAAACAGACAAATTTCTACAGTGAAAATATTTGTTAAGAACATTTTCTGTACTGCAAAAAAAAACAAATCACACTGCAAATGTATTCACAAACACAGCTACAAACAATATCATTACTTTTCATCTATTATGCATACAGTATCACAACAAGTCAGGCACATACAGCAAATCAAATCACTCCAGCAGACACACTGGCAAGCCACGTCGCTCAGTACGAAGAATAACTCGTGGGGCAATACACATTCACGGATGCCAAGCCAGGAGGGAGGGTCACTTTGACATGCCTCATTTCATTATAATGACCCCAGACCCTTCTCGCAGCGTAGAATGCACCGAAACACCCGGCCACCATGGCCATGATCCCACAGAGACTTATGAAAACTATCAGTGCTCCCGACATTTCTGAAGAAACACAGTTGCCTTCACCATTATCGCTCCACGGACCCGTGTACCACGTTTCACCGTCCCTGTTCAGGGGTTGCACCGCAAACAAGTACTTCTGTCCCCAGCCTTCGTTGGCACAGTTGATGTGCAACTTCAGCTCGGTGCCTGTGGTGTTGTGGTATATAGGTGGCGATGACGCACGCTCTCGCTCGCTCATGAACCTAACCGTGTACATGTCGAGCCGCCCACCGCGCACAAGCGGTGGGTCCCAGTTCACCTTCGCAAGCGACGTGTTGAGGATGCTCACCTTCGGCACTTCTATTATACCAGGCTTTCCAATTTTAGTCTGGATGAAAACACTTACTACACTGGAGCAGTTAACAGTACATGCAGCAATGCCTACCGTATAGTTCGTGAAAGGAGTCAGCTCATTAAGAATAGTTTCATTAATAGCATCCACTCTCTTTGTACGAGCATTATACAATATTTCGTAATATTTTATTATGCCATTTGTAACTACCGGTGGCACCCAAGATACCACCATGGAACTGTTGGTTACTTTGGAGACGGTCAGATTCTGCACAGGTTCTGGAGCACTTTCAGTTGTGGTCGCATACAAATACTCACTACGAGGACCTTCAACCAACTTGCTGCTGATAACTGCGATTGAAATCCTGTACGTGGTGTATGGCTTCAAGTTACGAACCACGTAACTACCTCGAACCTGAGGATCATCAGCTACGGTGTCATTCTTTTCCTCCCCTTTGCACTGATCCTTGTAGGGCGATAACGAGGGGCAGTAATATACGCGGAACCCTTTAACAGTTCCAATACGTTCAGAACAGTCCAAGTTCCAGACCAATTCTACAAATGTAGCATTGGCACCTACAACCAAAACATTCTTCATTTTGCTCACACCATGGTTGTGAATTACTGTGCATGAAGCCCATACCATTCCACTGCTAGCTGTTTCACTGTTAGCAGATATGGCAAACTGGTAGGTACCATTCTTTGGTACACGTAACAACTTGACTGTTTCAGTTTTTGGTACACGTATCCAGTCAAGAAAACCTGTGCACTGATATGGACGGTCCTGCCCATTTTCACACCAAAATATAGTATAATCTTTTATACCAAAACTCTTGGTAGGTGGTTTCCATGACAATTCAAAAGTTCCATTTTGAAAAGCAATTTTTGTGAACGAGATGGGTTCTGGTGGAATATCATCTTCACTTGGAACATGAACCTTGGAGCTTTCTACTGAACGTCCAACTGCATTTGAAGATACAACGGTAAAACTGTAGCTACCTTTGCTTATCCCCACAAACTTTGCATACGCATTAGTTACTTCAACAGGAGTCAACTGTTTTGCAATACCGTTTTCTTTAACATCTATTACTTTGTACACAAATTTCTCTCCATTCTTCAACACATTATCAATGTACTGCCAGTAAACATACACATCTCGACCAGACTGTCTATTGACCTCAAAGCTTCCAATATCAGTTTTAGGAGGGGCACCTGGAATGGCTGAATTTGTTTTGATAACTAGAGTGGCGGGCTCTGACCAGTAATTATCATCCACAGCAATACTCGACTTCATGTATACACGGGCATCATACAATGTATTAGCATACTGCAAACCAGTTAAATTAAAACGTGCATTCTTGGATACTCTCATATTAGCTGTATCTGCAAGTAGCCAAGTATTATTTGGATCATGTTCTGACTGATATTCAATTTTTACTGATAGGCCTGGTGTAAAGTTATCCATCGGATATGCTACAGACCAATTAAGTAATGCACTGTGGCTAGTTGTTTCAATAACTGCCAAATCTTTGGGCTTGGCTGGGATAACATATGCCCAGTGAGAAATTGTATGATCAAAACTGGCCTTTCCAAAGGGATTTACAGCAAACATAGTAAACATGTAATTTTTCTGTACTGGACGGTAATGAGGATTTGTTCCCGAACTCCAAAAACAGTAATTCTTTTTTTGGTCAGTATCAAGTGGGCATGCACAACGTCTGTTCCCAGCACCATAATGACAAAATAATTGATAAGTGGTTGGGACGTAATTTTCGGGAACATCCCACTTGCACGTTATATTCTCCCAGTTGCGAGATACGCACGTAAAATTTTCGACATCTTGAGGTGGAATTCCAACATACACCTGGTTGAGACAAACGGCTACTTCTGTCTTCTTTTCGCTTCCTTTTGAGGGCTTACGTAGCTTGCAAGAGTACATGCTGGAAAAAGGTGGTGGTTTGGGTATGTATAAACGAAGTGTTGTATCGTTTACAATGTTCGTAAATTCGGATGAAACCACCTCTGAATTATTTGAGAAAAAAAGATCACTGGAATTAAGACCTTCTGCATTGTTTTCGTACAATTTGCAGAAAATTTCTAATGGATTTCCATACTTGATTAAAATGTCACCTTTAGGAACAGTCACACCAGGTGTCCTTAAACCAGGACTACATGTCTCGAGCTGAACATCTATACTTCCATTTACAAAAGATGTAAATAGGACCAAAACTAGAAGTAAGATCTGTCTAAACTTATCCTTGTGAAATGTTATTCTCTGCTGGCAACACTGCATTGTTCCTACCGCCCACATTTCAGGTCTTCATGTTTTCATCACGGATACGACGACATAAAAATTCATTCGTAATGTAATCTCAACACTACGTACGCTCCTGAAATCATTTGCACTACTGGCTTCGAACTGCAATATTCACTTTAAAACATCTAAACAACATGTATAGAAAGAGATAAAAGCTAAAACAGTGAAGTTTACATGATTTTAGCATCACGATGTTTCCGAGAACTGGCACAAATACGGACTGAACCAAAGTGAACAGTCTACGTACCACTGACTACGTCAAACAACGTAAAAGGATAGAGTTCAAGGCCATCGATTTTACGCCGTAACGCACTCATTCTGCTAACGTAAGATATTTTTTCTTGATCGAAACTGTCAATTTTCCTTACAATAGTCTAGCATAGTCAATAGCTTTAATTTCGTGGGAATATAATAGAAAAAGTACAACTGTTCAGAACTCTATTCTTGACCAACTAAGACGTACGCATGCGTACAGAAACAACTAACTCACCTTTCACCATCGGATCGCGAACGTATTACGAAATAGTCAGGGCGTCACCACACAAATTACAGAACATACTGACATTTTACGTGAAATTTAAAACATAGCATCTTTATTTACACAAAACAAGGTAATTTCACAATTGTACTGAGATGTACTGAGATTACTCATATATAAGTACAAAAACAAGGTGGTACTGTACCACTGAACTGGCTCAGGCTGCTAATTTATAACATTGATAAAGAAACTATATCATGTTTTTACTATTTGCCAGCGATTTATTCCTAAATTCAAAAAATATATTTAAAACCATTAAGTACAGTCATTAACACATTTTTTTATTTCAACAAATTATTTTGTCATGAATCTTTTGTCTTTTGCCTTGTTACTTTGATTATACGTAGAAAAATAAAAAGTGTTAAAGCCCTGGATGAAAAATTAAACAACAAGGAACAAATCCTTATGACAAACAATAATTTGAATATAAAACAAAAGGTTTCTTATATTGGACAACGCTGGACGTGATTAAAATACATATTTTGTGATTTCCTACAGACATTGCATATAAATTCGTAACTGAATTAAAATGTATAGATTTGACTGAAGAAACAATTTGTACCCGCCGATCACGACCACAGAACGAAGATGTGGAGCTTAAACATGGGTTAACTGAAGTGTTTATTTTGGCTATAAATATTAGACGGAAAATGGGGGAGAGTGCTCGACTAAAGGCCATTTCACACGATCAAATTTTAATTGAATTCAATTTATTTAACTAAAAAATCACTTTATTGCTATTCTGTAAATTTCATTCAATAATCTTTCAAGTCTCCACATTAAAATTTATCACAAAATCTTTAAAGAAACCAGTGCAAGAAATATTGATAGTAAAATTTTAGCATTATATCTTACTCATGCACGATACCAAAATAATTAGTTAAACCACAGTATTATCTTCATATTATATACAATTTGTTTTTTAAAAAAATATGCATCCTTATTTTGTAATCCCATTAAAATGTATGCATACAACTCAATTATTCTAACATTGCATCAATTAATATTGCCAGAAAAGCTGTGATGGACGAATTAAATTTTTGAATCAAGAAAATTTAAAACATATTCAAAACAAAAATCATGAAGGAAAACTACAATTTCAAGGAATTGAAAGAGAAAATGGCAGCGATTATAGCATTCGTATGATGTCATATAGCTTTCAGTGAATTCAATTCAATTAATATTGAAGGTGACTTAAGAAAAAAAATTTGATCTTGGGAAAGGGCCTTAAGTAGAGCATTGGCAACAACTCCATGTACCAACATTCCGCGTTTTCGAAAATTTATCACTACATCCACCGATGAACACCGGACGTTCGAAAAATACTGTGTCGAGAAGTAAGGTTGAATGGGGTGAACCGCTGTTCAACCGGCCTGAAAAACCAGTGAATCTGGTTGATGAGCATCAAAACTTCAACCCATATATTTTTAAAAACTATATCTAAAAATAAAAGTTAACACACCCTCATTTCATAAATTTAAGAATTCCAAAATATACAAAAGAATTCATATCGAAAGTTTTACAAATGTGCCATGAAAATTTAGAATTTGTGAATAATGGCATTAATTTGCACTTATAAGCCGACGAGAAAAATGCTGAAAATAAAGTTGATTTACTGGTGGACCTATCGATGAATTTTCGAAAAAAAGGTAAGGTAAAGACAACTTTACTGCCAACTCAGTTAACATACACAACATTAATAGGGTTTGAGATTAGAACACTGGTTGTGTAAACAAGTACTTTTAGATGTTTTTATGCTTCCTCTGACCAACTTGGAATGCAATTGGATAAAAATCGAAATCGTAAAACTATTTTATTCATGTGAAAAGTACTAAATATTCAATATAAAAATATAAACAAAAAAGTATAATGAGACTTTGATGGTTGAGTTGTTTGGGGAGGGGGNTTTGCAGTTGTATGGGTTTGTGGTAGGTCAAAGTTGGGTACATGCAAAGAAGAGGAACACGATTCGGGTGGATTTGTCTTCCTAACATTTTGTGGTAGCCCATGCATGATTTTCATAGGTCAAACGAGTGAGATATTGTCTCATGGAAGATTACATACTCAAAGTGGAGAGAGAAAACTTTATAAATGCATAAAAACAGGTGTGAATGCCATCGACTAAAAAACTTTAACCAATCTAAACATTAAATAGACAATTATACTGAAAACAACGCAGAAGTGTTGCAGTTACTCCTAACCAAGGTGTCATGTTTGGGAAATGAATTGACAGAACTGGGCGAGATAAATATGTTGCATGGAGAGTAGTCTGGAACATATGACAATGAGCACGAGACCATCTTTGATAACTACAGAAATAAGATAGCTGCAAGGTTGAAACTTTCAAAAAGACTGCAGTCAGAAGACAATGAAGGATTAGAATTAGATTCTTCGTCGTCCCATAAGATTAAGAGATTAAAATAACCTAAAATCTATCTTGTCAAGTTTGGAGGTGAATTGATGAATGGTTAGGGTTTTGGGGATAGTTCAGGCACATCCATGAGAACAACGATATTGAAAAAATTCACAAATAATAGTATTTGATAAAATCCGCAAAAGTTGGCAGTCACGCAAGACAGTTGATGAGTAGTTTTCCAGTTGAATCCTTTACTAGTGGTTTGGCAGAGAGGATTAATTGATTGAATACCATGTTAGGGAGCTAAAATTCTTGTTACCTATATAAAATGTTGCTAACAGGGAAGAAAACGGAAGTTTCACTGTTTTATACAACAGGGTAGAGACAAACAGAGCTTTTCAGTCTAATGGAATTACTAGATATGCATCTATGTTATTTCAACTTCTCGAGTCCTGCCTGCCAGAAAACATACTGTGAAAGTGGTTGAGGAACCTGTCTTCTGAAGCGAACGACAATGTAAGTAAATGTGCTGACAAATTAAAAACATTTATGACTTTCCTTAAAGAAGATTATGTGGTCGAGGTTATCCAGGGCTGGTTGAGTGTTGAATTGCCCAGTGCCATAACCCACTGGAGCGTTAATGATGAGGGTCGTTTGGTTGATGGCCCATGGGTCTCTGGATGCCTCCGTCAGTTTGTTGATGGTGTTGTCATGTACTTACTGTTACGCTATTGATACCTTATGGCGAGAATGTAGGCCATCTCGTACACCTGAAATATACTAGGAAATTGTGGGAGATACTACAAATGGTGTAGTAACCTATGTGTCGCATAGAACAATAACTCTACACAAATTTAGCTTTGTAAAGAGGTTTATTCACTGAACTTGACTACATGCGAATAATGCAAGAACACGAACCCAGCACTAACGACCTGCCGGTAACCTTAGCGTGAAATAAATGTGGTATTATGTTGATAAGCGATAGTGTTAAGCTCTCTGGTGAAAGTGTGGGTGGCTCTCCCCTCGGTACAGTAAAGAGATAAAACAAATTCCCCTGTTAATTAATGTTAATATTGCAGTGAAATGATTACAGCCTAAATAATGGTACCGAGGGAGCTCGCGGAGCGGGTGACCAACGCCGCCGGTCTGGTTCGTAAACTGAGACGAACTGGCCAAGTGACCTCGGTTTCCGTCACGAGTGACGAGAACCGAAGTGAAACTGTGAATGATGAAACATAATAATAACACTATGTAATATAATTGCAATGGTGAAAAATTGTATAAATAAAATTAAACACATTGGTGATACCCCAGTTGATTAACAAATGTATGTTAAGATTGAAGTTGTGAAGTTGATGGGGCATGTCATCGCACTAAATGACATGTTACAAAGTTGGAGGTCTTTATAGGCAATCTCCCTTTGTGAAAACATAATTTCTCTTATATAAATAAATACTAATATTATTATGTTTTCTAACAAAAAGTGGTGGAATTTCACTTTCTATGATGTGTTAGTATTTCACTAGCTACAGTGGTTACCGGTGGCTGTCTCCTGAAGGGATGGACGAGTCCACCTGGGCAAAGGGGTGGGTTATGCCATGCTTGATTGCTCTTAATACAATAACACACACTCCTGACTGTAGCTGTGAATGCTGTAACAGTGTTTAATGTATTTGTAAAAATACTGCACACTACTGGTGACACTTTGGGAAACTTATCACTTCAGCTTCGGCTTACAAGCCAGTTCGAGGCCACTTGGTGGGGCGTTGCATCGTAGGTCGTGGTGCGAGCTGCTACGAAGCAACGACCAATTGCCAGCGCGCCCAACGGCTGTGGCTTTAGAGTAAACACAGTTTTGGATCGCCTACTCATTTATTAAAAGAGTTACCTCTTGTAATAAATGAGTAGGGCGGTCTCTTGAGTTGCGTAATCCTTGTCAGCAAGAAGGTGCAAGTTCTGTTCTTGTCGACCTGCACTACTCACTCTTGGTCTGATGTAGTTGGTGCGTCCTGGTGTAGATGGTGTATTTTTTGTGACTACGGCTGTTAGAGTGGGCACAAGGAGCTCGTGGACGGGGATTTACGTCACCCTAAAGTATTATTTAATTTCTAAGCTTTGTTATACTATTGATAAATAATTAAACCCCTAATTTCTGTAGTATTATAGTGAAAACAAAGTATAATTCGCATCCGTTGTTGGTAGACTGACACTCACCCTCTGTAAACATGTAAAATATTTAGGGTAAACATGTGTGTGCGCATTTTCATGTATTAAAATTGTTAATGCATGTGTTTGTGCAATACATGTATAATTAACCCTCCACTGTATTTAAGGATATATAGCTAATTAACCTTGTAAAACTCTTCTGGGTAGTCTTAATATCCGTGTATTATAGATTATGTTTTAAATGTATATGTTGTATTTCAATATGTTTGTGTATAAGGGTTCACTTTCACCCTAGAACAAGTTATGTTCATGTTTAGGTCCACAGAATACAATATTATATAAATAAAAAATAATTTGCGAAACCACGATAAATTTTCTTCACATTGTTTATAATTTGTTTTTAAAAAATACGTGTCCTTATTTTGCAACAACTTCAAAATATATGCACACAACTCAATTATAGTGAGATTACTTCTATTAATACACCCAGAAATGCTGGGATTGAAATTTGAAATTTTTGATTACAGAAAATTTATAACAAGGTTGCCACACACGCCAGGTTTACTGACATTTGAATGAAGGCCCGGGCGGGGTGGGATAGCTGCCCCCAACCCGGATCAGAATAATGAAAATCGATTGAGGGGACAGGGGGCCCTAACAGCCTGTACTTCCCCCGCGCTGAGGGTCTTCGCCCCAGTGATGATGAAACGGCGAATAAACTTTCAATAAATTGAAAGACAAAATGGCTCTGAATATGAATTTAATTCAATAAATATTTGATCGTGTGAAATACGATATAGTTATTGGTTTTTTTTTTTTGTCATTGATCCACCGTGGCCTGTGGAATTTACCTGTTTAAAGGTTGGCAAATGTATTCATAAATAGTAAATTTTTTGTACACGATGTGTGAGTCAGATGACGAAAGTGTTGAAAAACAGCTTAAATTTGTATTAGTCGGAAGTCAAAGCACAGGAAAAGTATAATAGGCAATGCATATTATCGCAAGCTAGCTAATTGCTAATGCACAGCAGATGACCAGTGTTGTGTGAAACGAGGTTTTGGAGATTTGTATTTTAAGCATTCAGTGCCGTAGTTAGGTTATAAGCGCCGGAGTTGACACAGGCTGGATTCACGACCATTTGGCGTACGCACATATAAAAGTTCAACACACTAAATATATGCATGTTGTGGGCTGCGGTCTCAATCATCGTGCAAACTACAGGGACTGCCAAACATACAAGACGGTTAAGTGGAGCTGTCTAGCGCCTGAAACGAGGCAAGCTTGTCAGCTGCAGTCCCGAACTGCCTTTCGTGAGAACCAGTACACTGCAGCCTGGTAAACGCAACCCGCGCCCCAATACACCCCTCAAGGGTCACAAATGGTGCCTCCACAGCTGCCACGAAATACTTTTGTGCCTTACTGGGCTCAGAACCAACAACTGCAGCTGATACATATACAAAGCCGGTACGAGTGGCTGCAAAGTGAGACTGCCTTTCCAGCACTCATGAATAATCCAATTCCTTACGATGGAACCATCAGATGGGGTATGAAGCCTCGGTCGATGGGTAAAGAGGCCTCGAAAAAGAATCAAAAGTCATAAAAGGAACAGAAAATGCAGAAAACAGCTCCCGAAGCCCTAGCACGAGTCGAGAGCAACAAGGCGATTGCACAAGCCCCACCCTCTTCGACCAATCAGAGCGTAGCTGTGTGCCAACAAAATGTGTGCACCTTGGCCCCAGCCACCAGTGTAACACAGGCTCCCACGGAGACAACACCTGTGTTGCTCGACCCTAAAGCCATCATGCAAGCAGTCCAAAGTGCTATTGGCAGCGACGCCCAAGTCAGCCAGCACCCAGAGCTGACCAACATATTGCAGCCTCTCTGCAATCTGCTATTGACAAATAGCGAGATGTAAATGCACGAGAAGATTACCACGATGATCACATTCTCGCTTGAGTTGGCCAAGAATTTTGGCCCATGCTGACAAGACAAAATATTGCAACAGCATTAAATAACCCTGAAATACACATACACTCCATTCTTTTCTGGAATGCATGAAGCTTTAACTCAAAGAGGAACAAATTTATGCAATTAACGAGACACATTTTACACACAATTCTCCCTTTTCAGTCCCAGGCTACGCCATATATAGAAAGGTCATGGCTCAGGAGAGACGAAGGGGCGGAGGAGTGGCAATTTTCATCCGCAACTCTCATTCATCATGAAGTAATGCGCCCAAAGTTTTCAGTTTTGGAAGCTGCACACATTGAACTAAAATTAGGACAGGAACGTGCTAAACTTCTAGCAATTTATGCCCCGCCTGGGCGCTCGCTAACACAAGCTGACCTAGATTTGCTGTATAATAATACAGGCCAAACCTCCCTTGCACTAGGTGACATAAATGCGAAACATCCAAATTAGAATTCTAGAAATAGACCAGCCAATAGGATGCTCCTGCAAAGGTATCAAGCGACTAGAAATTATCAAGTTATGGCCCCAATCAAGCCTACTTTTAAACCACCTAATTTATTACAAACTAACACGGGATTGCATTCACTCCTGAAGCGAAGGCATAGGCCTTTGCCAATGTGCTGAAAAATACATTCCAGCTAAATCAGGACTCCTGTGATAGGAGGATTTTTAGAATGCAAATTTACAGTGAATTAAATATAACACAAAGGAACCTGACTGAAGATGAACTCAAATGTACTCAGCTGCTCAAAATAAAGCTTGCTATTCTCCGCATGCATCCCAGGAAAGTACCAGGGGCTGACTGCATTCAAGTTATTGAATGCTAGTCCCTGAACTAGCCCTTGAGTATATGGCTGCATGTATCAGTGCTATTCTCAAGCTGGAATTCTTTCCAAGCGAATGGAAAGCGGCAATTTTAATTGTATGCCACAAGTCAGGGAAAGATAAGAAACTCCCCCAAAATTACAGGCTAATTAAGCCTATTAAATGTTCGTGCCAAGGTGGCAGATTATGTAATCTTAAGAAAAATTAACGCCCACCTCGCCAGCTATAATTTACTTCCAGAAGAGCAGTTCAGCTTCTGACAAAAGCACTCGACAACACATCAGCTTGTTTGAATAACAGAATGTATAACTCATGCCTTTAACTAGGACTATGTTGTTACAGTATTTTTTAGACATTGAAAAGGCTATTGATCACGTATTTCATGCTGGCTTACTCTATAAATTATATTAATGAAAATTCCTTCATTGCTACATTAAATTATCAGCCAGTTATGTAACCGCAGAACTTTTTATGTTCAATGCGAAGGGGCGAAATCAGACAGCAAAACTATATATGCTGGAGTGCCACAAGGCAGCATTCTTGGCCCTGTATTATTTAATATTTATCTGCATGACTTACCGAAGCCTGACCACCGACTGGTGCAATTCGGTTGCTATGCCGACGACACTGTCTTATTCAGTCGCTCCCATGACCTCGGCTTAGCAACACGAAGGCTACAAATTGTTCTGACAGTCTTTCAAGAGTATTACACTAAATGGTGGATTAAAATTAATGTCGGGAAAAGCTAGGCAATCGTTTTCACACGCAGGGCACTACCTCAAGCTGCCAATTGTCCGCAAATCACTCTTTTTGGTGAACCTATACCCCACAAAGATGTTGTAAAATACCTAGGTTTGCACGTGGATTGAAAACCCACCTGGAAAGCATAAATAGACGCCAAATGCGTCAGTGCAAACGCCAGGCTTTCCGCCTCTCAACCTATACTTAATAGACAAAGTGCTATAATGCAAAATACAGCAGTATTACTTTACACACTGCTTATACTGCCTGTCATTACGTATGCTGCGTCCACGTGGGCACATGCAGCTAAATCACATATTAAGAAACTGCAGATCGTACTAAATAAATGCCTAAGAATTGCTGCAGATGCACCTAGATACTGCCTCATGACAGATCTGCATAACAAATTAAGGATTGAAAGATTAAATAAGCACTTTTACAAAGTGGCGGGAAAATTCTACGACTGTGCCACTAATGCCAACCTGAAAATATCTAGTCTCAGCGATAACGACCCCTACGAGACTGAGAAATACAAGCGGCCAAAGAGCATGTTGGCTCACAGACCACCTTAAAATACTAAATCTTTGAATGCAAGCATTCAGCCATGCATTGTAATTAATATAGGGAAACCCGTATTACTGCACCTTGTCAATACACCTACTACACTCTTGCACCAAAAAATTCTCGAAGCACTATGTGATCGCAGAACAAGGCAAAGCATGCACTGCACAGCCTCTGGCTCGGTGATGGCCCTGTGATTTACATTGCAAGCACACTNCTGCAATCTGCTATTGACAAATAGCGAGATGTAAATGCACGAGAAGATTACCACGATGATCACATTCTCGCTTGAGCTGGCCAAGAATTTTGGCCATGCTGACAAGACAAAATATTGCAGCAACATTAAATAACCCTGAAATGCACATACACTCCATTCTTTTCTGGAATGCATGAAGCCTTAACTCAAAGAAGAACAAGGAATATTTGTCTTGTCATAAAATTAAATGCAATTAACGAGACACATTTTTCACACAATTCTCGCTTTTTGGTCCCAGGCTACGCCATATATAGAAAAGTCATGGCTCAGGAGAGACGAAGGGGCGGAGGAGTGGCCATTTTCATCCACAACTCTCATTCATCATGAAGTAATGCTCCCAAAATTTTCAGCTTTGAAAGCTGCAGACATTGAACTAAAATTAGGACAGGAACGTGCTAAACTTCTAGCAATTTATGCCCCACCTGGGCGCTCGCTAACACAAGCTGACCTAGATTTGCTGTATAATAATACAGGCCAAACCTCCCTTGCACTAGGTGACATAAATGCGAAACATCCAAATTGGAATTCTAGAAATAGAACAGCCAATAGGATGCTCCTGCAAAGGTATCAAGCGACTAGAAATTATCAAGTTATGGCCCCAATCAAGCCTACTTNAGGATGCTCCTGCAAAGGTATCAAGCGACTAGAAATTATCAAGTTATGGCCCCAATCAAGCCTACTTTTAAACCACTTAATTTATTACAAACTAACACGGGATTGCATTCACTCCTGAAGCGAAGGCATAGGCCTTTGCCAATATGCTGGAAAATACATTCCAGATAAATCAGGAAAAGGAGGAATTTTACAATGCAAATTTACCGTGAATTAAATATAACACAAAGAAACCTGACTGAAGATGAACTCAAATGTACTCAGTTGTTCAAAATAAAGCTTGCTATTCGCCGCATGCATCCCAGGAAAGTACCAGGGGCTAACTGCATTCAAGTTATTGTTTTTAAAAAATCCCTGTACTAGCCCTTGAGTATATGGCTGCATGTATCAGTGCTATTCTCAAGCTGGAATTCTTTCCAAGCGAATGGAAAGCGGCAATTTTAATTGTATGCCACAAGCCAGGGAAAGATAAGAAACTCCCCCAAAATTAAATGTTCGTGCTAGGGTGGCAGAATATGTAATCTTAAGAAAAATTAACGCCCACCTCGCCAGCTATAATTTACTTCCAGAAGAGCAGTTCAGCTTCCGTCAAAAGCACTCGACAACACATCAACTTGTTTGAATAATGGAATATATAACTCATGCCTTTAACTAGGACTATGTTGTTACAGTTTTTTTTAGACATTGAAAAGGCTATTGATCACGTATTTCATGCTGGCTTACTCTAGAAATTATATTAATGAAAATTCCTTCATTGCTACATTAAATTATTAGCCAGTTATTTAAACCGCAGAACTTTTTCTGTTCAATGCGAAGGGGCGAAATCAGACAGCAAAACTATATATGCTGGAGTGCCACAAGGCAGCATTCTTGGCCCTGTGTTATTTAATATTTATATGCATGACTTACCGAAGCCTGACCACCGACTGGTGCAATTCGGTTGTTATGCCGATGACACTGTCTTATTCAGTCGCTTCCATGAGCTCGGCTTAGCAACACGAAGGCTACAAACTGCTCTGACAGTCTTTCAAGAGTATTACACAAAATGGTGGATTAAAATTAATGTCTGGAAAAGCTAGGCAATCGTTTTCACGCGCAGGGCACTACCTCAAGCTGCCAATTGTCCGCAAATCACTCTTTTTGGTGAACCTATACCCCACAAAGATGTTGTAAAATACCTAGGTTTGCACGTGGATTGAAAACCCACCTGGAAAGCATAAATAGACGCTAAAAGTGCAAACGCCAGGCTTTCCGCCTCTCAACCTATACTTAATAGACAAAGTGATTTAATGCAAAATACAGCAGTATTACTTTACACAATGCTTATACTGCCTGTCATTACCTATGCTGCGTCCACGTGGGCACATGCAGCTAAATCACATATTAAGAAACTGCAGATCGTACTAAATAAATGCCTAAGAATTGCTGCAGATGCACTAGATACTGCCTCGTGACAGATCTGCATAACAAATTAAGGATTGAAAAATTAAATAAGCACTTCGTCAAAGTGGCGGGAAAATTCTACGACTGCCACTAATGCCAACCCGAAAATATCTAGTCTCAGCGATAATGACCCCGACGAGACTGAGAAATACAAGCGGCCAAAGAGCATGTTGGCTCACAGACAACCTTAAAATACTAAATCTTTGAATGCAAGCACTCCGCCATGCACGTGATTGTAATTAACATAGGGAAACCCGTATTACTGCACCTTGTCAATACACCTACTACACTCGTGCACCAAAAAATTCTCGAAGCACTATGTGATCGCAGAACAAGGCAAAGCATGCACTGCACAGCCTCTGGCTCGGTGATGGCCCTGTGATTTACATTGCAAGCACACTGTTGTACACACACCTGCGCCGAAACGCCTCTCTCATCCGACAGCTGTCTGTATGTATGGTCCTTCGCCTCTGCTGATTCCAAGACATCAGGCGTCATGAAGCACTCTGCAGCAGCTGGTGGGGGTTGTGAGGAGGCACGCCCACACTAGCATACACACTTAAACACACACTTTACTTCACTAAGCTGCCATCAAGGTTGCAAACAATGTGATATATATTATTACCCCTAATTATAAGTTTCCCCTTCTTATAAATGCCTGTAACACACTAACACTTTTTTCAGAATGTTTTACAGAAAGATGACTGGTATCTGTCGGGTGGGTGGCTCAGTTATGTCCCTCACCACCAGGGCCGCATAGCGCGACCCTGGTTATATCGCATCTGTGCACTCATTTCGTGTCACTCTGCACCAAACCCACACAAGTCTGTCTTTGCTAACTAACAACTTAACCTACTTTCTCCAGCCCTAATCCAATCAAAGGAACATACATTTATCCTCCGCGACTGTTGCACAGATGTTCCCAGTGCCCTCCCCTCTCCACTGTGCTGTGCCTTTCCATCTAGACCATTCCTCTTTCGCGGTGTGGACATGGCACCAGACAACCCTGCTATAGTAGTGATGCATGCATTCCTTTTAAACATAATAAATCTGATCTAAGGCGTAAAGGGCTTGCCCTGAAACGCATCCCATTCTCCAACCATCTTAGTTACTATCATGCATGCCGGAGGGCTCACAGAACTGTGAAGGAGCTCACCAGAAAAAAAAATTCACATGCATGTACATTTACACCTAGGCTTGTTCTACAATGCACGGATGCTTAAGAAAATGGACCCGGAACACATACACGGAACGAGCAGACGACTCAACGTGAATTTTTAAGGGTGGGTTTATGTTTGACTTTACAGAAACCTTAAGCAGTGTGCTGAGAATCTGAACCAATGTTTTCAATGGTATTGGTGTATGGTTTCAGTGTGCGGGTCGTGTACGGGTTGTGTGCATTCTTGGCTTGACTTAAGATATAGTTAGTAACAGTTGTTGGTGGGAAACTGTACGTATTTACGTCTTAGATTTAGGTAATGTAGTATTGTGAAATTGTATGAAATTAATTATTTTAATTGAGAGACAGTATCCTCTTAATTTAAAGAACAGTTCATGGTCATGTTTTATTTCTTGGAAGAGGTATTGAATCTGCTTTAATTTAACCTTTTCAAATTTATTGATGTAAATGCCCAATGTTGGCATCGTCTTCACTTTCTATAACATATCACAAATTTTTAAAAATGATTACACAAGCAGTAACCACAAATAATTAAATTTATGTAAATAACCCTTGCTCTTGTCCATTTTTCCAGGTTATGTCGGCTGCTTTCGTCTCCTACGATTCTGATTGGCTAGACGTAACAGTTGCTAGATCAATCATAAACTGTAAAACTTACGATTCGTTAAAAACACTGAAAATAAGTACAAGTCTTAATTCTTCTGTCTTTAATCGTAAACCCACCTTAAATATTCTACAATACGAAGAAACATACAGTCCTGCAACTTACGAAATCAAAAATACTCAACTGTTGCAAATTACTAATATAGGTTTTATAATGTACACCCGTCATTTTGTATTTTTTTACAGTTTTAACACTGTAAATACAACTGCCATACCATGTGCACGTATGTATTAAAACAACAATGGTAATAGCCACTGCAAATCAATGCACTTGTGCCCATGTATACTACAATGGCCACGAAAACGAATATCAACAAACCAAATACTCTATTCCTATTAGCTACACAGATTCATGTACACGTAAGAGTTGGGAGTTGCCCAGCTTTCTCACGTTATCCGTATCCGCATGCGTCTCCGTATAGATTGAACACAAAGTGTGTTGCGTGCTCCGCTTCCGTGAGCCATATCTCGATCCGTGTCATTGTAGAACGAGCCTTAGTGTACGTACATACGTGGAAAGATGAACAGAGTAGCTCAATTTTCAACTTTTGTATGTATGTACGTACATCACTCATGTTACACAGCGGTTGTGAATCCAGCTAATAACATACCCGGGAGTGCTGGAACTGTTCCATCGAATCAGAGAGCCAATAACATTGCAGTACATTTAAACAGTTACCACTTTTTATAAATGATTTGATTTGGCTGTGTTATATGTTTAAATTTTTATGAAAAATGGATAATTGGACGTATTTAGAATTCCTAGTTGCTGTAGCAGCATCGTGGGTTTTTATAAAGAGGCGAAAACATCTTGGATGTCAAAGATGGTGGGTTAGGCCTATAAACCGCATTCAATTACTGTAACACAATTTTTTTTGTATTTTATATACTATATTAATCTGGATATAGGTCAAATTGTATTGCCTTTTAGGTTATACAATTATTTGTGCATTGTAAGGTACTGGCGATTTCCCGCATACGTTTTCCTTCAGTTGTGCATTTTTTAAGTTGCTCCTCTTTTTGTCATATATGGTCTTACTCTGTTCAACCAGCATTATGAGCGTACCGTCGTCAATAGTCCACAATTTTCTTGATTTCTGTCGCGAAAAATCTATATGGGAAATTTTAATACTTTGAAAGTGTCTCGCAGATCCCAGTAACAAAACAAATCCAGCGCGAAAATGTTGTTGACAATTTCTGCCACTAGAGTGTATGTCGTTCTACTTTTGTAATGTTTACGTTTTTGTGTGAATGCTAGCCGCGACCGAACGTACGTACATACGTATGTCATGCACGTTACGTGGAGTTTATGAATCCAGTTTAACCCATGGCTTTGACCAGGGCTGACAACAGTAGTGGTACATATTATGACTCCAGGAAAGTGTACTAATTACTTGCAACTTTTCTTTACAAACGCCACAAGATAAAATTACCANCATATTATGACTCCAGGAAAGTGTACTAATTACTTGCAACTTTTTTTTAAAAACGCCACAAGATAAAATTACCAGAGAATGAGTGCGAGACTGGACCCTGATTTGCCAGTGCTACAAGGACTGATATAAATGAGCAGCGAACCGGGTTTTAGGGACTCGCCGACATACTGCACTGAAGTTTAACAAACCACTTGGAAACGACATGTGTTCAACAGACATCACGACACTACAACACACCGGTGGGGAGCTTCACTCCTTCACCGATACATCTACACTTAAAATTACTAAGATATTTAGCATCATGGGTTGCCAGCTTTAAATACATGCACGGAGCCCAGTTCAAACAAAAACACGGCAGCTCGCCGTTGACTGCATGATTTCACCCAAGTCTGTCGGGCTGCAAACTAGTTTTGCAAACCCACTCAAATGAGTTACGGAAACTTTGGTTCTCGGTCTTGTTAAAAATTATTTGCACCCNCGGGCTGCAAACTAGTTTTGCAAACCCACTCAAATGAGTTACGGAAACTTTGGTTCTCGGTCTTGTTAAAAATTATTACACCCGTGTAGAGGAAAGTAGGCTCAATAATTACAGCGGTGACTTATTGCTAATACATGCTTCAAATTCATCATTCTGTTTTTAGTAGTATTCTTTCGGAATTCAGCACCACCTAAATTCTTAAAACAATTCAACTTGCAAATCAAGTTTGTTCTTACATACGAGTAACCAAGGCAACATTTCTGAAGTTGAGTCACAAATATTTAAACATACTTGTGATGATGAAAATAAAACATCTGACATCTTATAACTCACTGACCTGTGCGTAATCAGGCAGACAAAATAATTGCCACCTTTAACGTTAGTTTTTACATTTTCTTCTAAATTGTGCAGAGGCAGGAACAAACGCACATGCAGAAAAAAAGTCAAATTTAAATTTTTAAATTTTATAACTAGATTTATATTGTAGGTAATAAACTTAATTTTTAAAAAACTTTTCCTTTGGAGTTTTGCATTCCGTCCCCTGCAATTGGTGCCCAGGGTATTTGCCCAGTTCATCCAATTACAACACTGGCCTTGGAAGTCTTTTTATGTAGGTGTAAATACTGTAGAAAATACATTAAAAAAACACTGTAACTCTTATTTTGCAGGGCCGCGGTGGCTGAGCGGTTAGCCTGCTTGCCTCCCACCAAAGCAAACTGGGTTCAATCCCCGGCCAGGTCACTCCCGGATTTTCGTAAGTAGGAATCGTGCCGAACGAGAACGATGCCGCTGGTCAGCAGGTTTTCTCGTGGATCTCCCGTTTCCTCTGCCCTTGCATTCTGGCACTACTCATTCTCATCTCATTTCACCCTCATTGGCTCTCAAGACTTCGTTGTTAAGAGCCACCCAAATCTCTCAACTCAACTTGTATTTTGCACTTTTTTAAAATTATTATATATATAAGCAATTTTTAACAAATAGATAAAAGCAGTGGAAAGTTAAAAAAAAAAGAGAGGAAAAAGAAAAAATTTGGACTGTAGAAAATGTTATGTTTTCTTCAATTTAAGTCTCTGTTTTATCAGTAATGATTACCACCAAATGCCACAGTTTGCGTATGTGCTATTTTACCAAATTGTAGTTGTAAAATTGTAAGTTTTTTTCCAAATGTGCTATCATTGCCTGTCCTCATTAAGTCATTTGATATAGCTTATTGCTGATAAGGTAGGAACATTTTGCAACTATATTATGACAATTTTCTTTCTATAATACTCTTGATCTTTACTCTTGATTGGGTCTACAAAATGTAAATAATGGTAATAATAATAACAGCAACAACAGCCTGTGTGAACAAACATGTATTCAGAAAAAAATACAGAGAGTGACTTAAAAGGAGAAATTATGGTCTGCTACAGCGTTGTTTTTGTCATAATATAGGTATTAATAAATTCTGTAAAACTTTTCAACATTTTTATAATAACAATAATAGTAGTAATATTATAATATTTACTTTATTTTCAGTCATCATTAGTGATGAAATACAAAAATGGAGGATTTACACGTCAGTACCATCCAACTGCAGGGGTTGACTTCTCTACGAAGAAAACGGTTTTGCCCGGAAATGTGAANAAAAATGGAGGATTTACACGTCAGTACCATCCAACTGCAGGGGTTGACTTCTCTACGAAGAAAACTGTTTTGCCCGGAAATGTGAATGTCACTGTTCACCTGTGGGATATTGGTGGCAGCGCATTGCACGGAAATATGTTGGACAAGTATTTGTATGGGGCGGATGTAAGTACCAGTTTCTTCTCGCCATCTACAAGTAGAAACCTTGACAGACTTTCGTGCTTTACCGCTATAGCATCTGTTTAATTCATGGTCATGTTGTAGGTTATACTTTTGGTATATGATGTAACAAGTTCTGCAAGCTTCACAGAATTGGAACAGTGGTTGGAGGCAATACGAAAGGCAATTGAATCGGCGGAGAAAAAACCTGTAGTATGTTTAATTGCCAATAAATGTATGTACACATTTTCGTTTTAAGGCACAAAATGCACAAACTGGAATATATTTGTTACTGCCAAAAAAAATTGTACACTGAATTTAAGCACAATTTTTATGCATATGTTGGATACTGCATCATTGTACTATGTGGACATTGCACGTATAAAATGATTTTATGAAGTAATTAATTTTCCACACAAAAAGCACGAGCACAGCACAGAAATGACTTAAACATAAGTAATTGTGAGTAAATATTTTGAGCAGGCACTTTGCAGGTATTGTTCTTATGATACCAGTAGATGTATTATGTTTGTACCAGTCCTAGTCAGTGAAATCCTACTTTCAGACTTTGCGTTCAGTTCATACTCTCAACTGTTGGAAGATTGAAAGTTTTCGCATGCAGTTCACGTAAGTGATAATTTGTGAAGTACTGTTGTCGAACAAAATATGAAGTTACCACGTCAGCAACTTTAAGTGGATTGGAAAGNGGCCACGTGCAGTTCGTGATGACGCTGCTGGCAGATGCCGTGGCCAGGCCGTTATCACAGGAGAGGGGGGATAGGCGTCTAGCTGTCGCCCTTACAGAGGGAGTTACTTCACGTCGCCCGTGAGGGCAGGTCAGCGCAGTCTGCGGCGAGGGCCGTTAGAAGCGGTCGTCTTCTTTAGTCGTCGGAGAGAGTTGTCATAGTACAATGATAGCGTAGATCGCATCAGGTGTGACGTGAACCCCCACATCGGCCACTAGACTGTATTATTTCATTTCTCAGCCGGTGTGGGAGGTAGCAGCAGATATTCTTTATTCGGGCTAATATTCATGAGACGTTAATACACGGAAACCACTGTGGCGCTGTTCGGTACTTGAATATTTATCTCTGAACGGTTCGTACTCTGCATACTGGACATTCGTATGTGAACTGTGTCATTAAATAAGGTATAGAAGAAACTAACTTCGTACTTTCTTTCTTTTTTTTTTTTTTTTAATCTAAACTAATTTCTACTATGTTAGCCATACCAATCAAACACTGGCTTCTGTTATTATTAAATTTAAAGTTAAGTTATGATTATAGTTATTAAGTTAAATTGCAATAAAATAAAAAACAAGAGGCTATGGCTTTAAATTTACTGTGTTAGGTAGGTTTTACTTAGCTTTCTAATCTTATTATTATATTATAAGTAAGGTGGTGTGGTAAGACTTTATTTATTTATTTTGGGTTTTTTCTTTATTTCTTATTGTGGGGAAAAAGGGGAGGACCCCCTNTTCTTTATTTCTTATTGTGGGGAAAAAGGGGAGGACCCCCTGTAAAAAACCCCTGATGCACTGTTATTTGATTTAAGTCACTTAGGCTTTTCACTGGACTTTGGTGTAGATTTTTGCACGGTTTTCCTTTGCTGAGTTTCTCATGGTGGATCTTCTTCTTCCGCTGCACTGGAACTGCCTAACATCCAATGGTACTGAGTCTCGTGTATTCTACCTTGAGCAAGCCGTGGCAAGTAAACAGTCGACAGTGTAANAGCCGAATATATATACAGAAGCACTCGTTAATAGGCTAATATAACGTAGAAACGTAGTCTTGCTTGCTTTTTTTCCCCCGCGGTGGCTGAGCGGTTAGCCTGCTCGCCTCCCTCCAAAGCAAACTGGGTTCAATCCCCGGCCAGGTCACTCCCGGATTTTCGTAAGTAGGAATCGTGCCGAACGAGAACGATGCCACTGGTCAGCAGGTTTTCTCGTGGATCTCCCGTTTCCTCTGCCCTTGCATTCTGGCACTACTCATTCTCATCTCATTTCACCCTCATTGGCTCTCAAGACTTCGTTGTTAAGAGCCACCCAAATCTCTCAATTCAACTTGTATTTTGCACTTTTTTAAAATTATTATATATATATATATAAGCAATTTTTAACAAATAGATAAAAGCAGTGGAAAGTTAAAAAAAAAAAAGAGAGGAAAAAGAAAAAATTTGGACTGTAGAAAATGTTATGTTTTCTTCAATTTAAGTCTCTCTGTTTTATCAGTAATGATTACCACCAAATGCCACAGTTTGTGTATGTGCTACCAAATTGTAGTTGTAAATTTGTAAGTTTTTTTCCCAATGTGCTATCATTGCCTGTCCTCATTAAGTCATTTGATATAGCTTATTGCTGATAAGGTAGGAACATTTTACAACTATATTATGACAATGTTCTTTCTATAATACTCTTGATTGGGTCTACAGAATGTAAATAATGGTAATAGTAATAATAATAACAACAACAGCCTGTGTGAACAAACATGTATTCAGAAAAGAATACAGGTAGTGACATAAAAGGAGAAATTATGGTCTGCTACAGCGTTGTTTTTGTCATAATATAGGTATTAATCATTTCTGTAAAACTTTTTATAATAATAACAGTAGTAATATTATAATATTTACTATAATTTCAGTCATCATTAGTGATGAAATACAAAAATGGAGGATTTACACGTCAGTACCATCCAACTGCAGGGGTTGACTTCTCTACGAAGAAAACTGTTTTGCCCGGAAATGTGAATGTCACTGTTCACCTGTGGGATATTGGTGGCAGCGCATTGCACGGAAATATGTTGGACAAGTATTTGTATGGGGCAGATGTAAGTACCAGTTTCTTCTCGCCATCTACAAGTAGAAACCTTGACAGACTTTCGCGCTTTACCGCTATAGCATCTGTTTAATTCATGGTCATGTTGTAGGTTATACTTTTGGTATATGATGTAACAAGTTCTGCAAGCTTCACAGAATTGGAACAGTGGTTGGAGGCAATACGAAAGGCAATTGAATCGGCGGAGAAAAAACCTGTAGTATGTTTAATTGCCAATAAATGTATGTACACATTTTCGTTTTAAGGCACGAAATGCACAAACTGGAATGTATTTGTTACTGCCAAAAAAAATTATACACTGAATTTAAGCACAATTTTTATGCATATGTTGGATACTGCATCATTGTACTATGTGGACATTGCACGTATAAAGTGATTTTATGAAGTAATTAATTTTCCACACAAAAAGCACGAGCACAGCACAGAAATGACTTAAACATAAGTAATTGTGAGTAAATATTTTGAGCAGGCATTTTGCAGGTATTGTTCTTATGATACCAGTAGATGTATTATGTTTGTACCAGTCCTAGTCAGTGAAATCCTACTTTCAGACTTTGCGTTCAGTTCATACTCTCAACTGTTGGAAGATTGAAAGTTTTCGCATGCAGTTCACGTACNCTGTGCGGCATTAAAATAAATATAGTGCGAAAGTTTCTCACAACGCAACTTTACATCGTGCTTGAGAAGGCATGTGACGAACAATTTGTTTAATTGATGTATCTTGTCAGGCAGAGAAAGTAGACATAACCTGGTCCTTGTTATCTGCTCTCCGAAACTATTTTGAAACATTTCCTTTTTTTAATCTTTTCGGAAAATAACTTCTACTTAAAATATAACTTCACTAAATTGTCAAGTACAAACCACGTTTTATTTCTTACTGGTTTATGATATTTGGTTGGTTTTTTTAACTGTGATTTTTTAGGTTACATTGCCAATTTTGTGTGTTTATCAATAAAACTGGTACATTCCAAATAGCCTATAATTCCCTGAATACATATTAATTTTTTATTGTTGTCCACTGTTGCAACAGGATGACATTTTGAGCAGTACTCTTAAGTACCTAAGAAATTACATGTGAAAAGCGATGCACAGCACTCACCATATCATTATTATTCTGTAACAGGCCATAGATATTTGGGATAATGAAATACTTATGAAACCTGGATCAAATTTGTTTTCAATATTGTTTGACTAATAAGCATTCTAAGTTTTCTTAGTTCTTATGAAAGCATCTTGTAGTAGAAGTAGGCTATTCAAAATCCCATAACTACTATGGCTGTGGTATTAATAGTTGAACTTGAGATAGTCTCATAAATTCGTTTATTGAGTGCATTGATTTATATATCAAAATGAAGTCTACCTGCAAGGTGATTATTTGATCTGCAATTCTGAATTTTCTTACAAATTAGTGAAGTTTTAACTGCAATTGTTTAAAAATGTGATAATTAAAACATTNGTTTTAACTGCAATTGCTTAAAAATGTGATAATTAAAACATATTTATCTGATATGGAGAATGCACGGACTTACCAATCACTGGCACTTGGGACAGTTTCCGATTTTTTTCCCAGAATGAATGTTGGTTCACAATAAATTACACAATGTGCAAAAATCAAGGGGAACAATGATTTCCTCAATATCAGTCAAGGAGGTGAATAGTTTAAACATTGTCTATGTAGAAACAGGTAATCAGTTATTAATTCTATGTGGGACGAGGTTCTGAAATGCTTTAAAATATGTACATGTTTAGTCCCTTACATTAAAATAACATATCAATCGTTTACAATAACATACATACTGCAGTGTCTTGTACATTACACTATAGACATAATGCAGACAAATTGGGCACTTGGAACATTTACAGTTTTATACTTTCATTTCCCTTGTTTTCATGTCTGTGTAAAACTTGGGTCACCTTGGGCATGATTTTGTTCTGCCAGAATAGTTCATTGACAAAAAATTTTTTCTGTCAACAAAAAACCTTTTGGTGTCCAAAACACAAAAATGCAGAACTTACGGCCCGTCACATGAAGTTGTTTATCTGGTACGTGTAATTGCGATCAGACATCAGGCTCATCTGTGTGTCGTGCACAGTACAGAAAGTAACCTTCTTTTCCTCCACTGCTTGCTCTGGGGTCAAATCACGAGCACTGAAAAGGACATTTTATCTCCACTAAGCCATCTTCACCAAGTAAACCATCTGATGAAGCTCCTATAAATGGTAGCATTTCATCTACCCACAGACCAGTTTGCTGTAAATGATCACCAAGTAGCTCTAGTTCTTCTGTTGCGATTCTCTCCTTTTCAATGCCGTACTTTGTTGCTCGAGTTCCTCAGAAGTCAGTACATAATATTGAAAGCACAGTCTTACTTCTTGCAGTACTCTCTTTCATTTTGCAAATTTTTCCTGCCCAGGAAGCTGTAATACTTTTCCGACGTTCTTTTTGTCACAAATACGACTGTGTCTGCAGTGCAGTCTGCTGGCATAATTTCTTACGTCAGACAATTTCAGGGACTCCAAGAAAGCACTCTTTTTATCTTCAAACTCTTCTTCAGACATGTCTGGTGTTGCAGAGGCTAGTGAACTATAATCTTCATCTGGGTCACTTTTTGCGTAATTGTGCTTCCTTTTCCTCTCCGGCATTTTCAGAATATGCTTATTCTTTTGTGTTATGAATTTTTTTTGTGTATACTCCAGGACTTCTACGAGTAAGACATTTGTGAGTATACCGATGTAGTTCCTTAGCGTTCAGTGAAGTAACGGCTGCATAACAGCGTGATGTGTATCAACCTCGCTTTCAAAAATTGTTTTGTTTGCCTCCCGTAAACTTGGCAAACGTCTGCAGAATTATTGGAAACATTTTGGATGAGTGAATTAGCATGGTGACAGAGGATATTTACAGCAGAAAATATTCTTCAGCTTGTTCAAAAAAATTCCTGGGTTTGAGGAGGCAGGTGCTTGGCTGCCCTTGAACTCTCCCTAGGGTTCGTTGAGCAACAAGCTGCCACTACATCGGCTGATGTGATGTTTACGAGACATGATGTTTATCATTTCACCAAAAAAAACTTACCAACTATGAGATGCCTACAACTAATGTTTGTAAGTAGTGTATGTATGGACGTAGTACTGTACTGTAATAATATAACAAGTATCTATATACATTGTAGTGCTTTTCACTTTATTACAATGCAAAAATTAATTTAAATTTGGTTTTGTATTTATTTACCTAATACAGTATTTATCCATGCACGCTCGTTCGGATTATCCGGATATTCGGATCAGCGAGGTTCAGATTAGTGGGACTCTACTGTAGTGTTCATTTGATCGTAAAAAGTGATGTGTAATTGTCTCATTTGACTACATCTAGTTATTTGGAGTTATTTTAGAAGTGTCGACTATGTAACTGGCCATTGAGGCACGTTATGAACTGTGTGAGAAAATATTAACCTTACAGTTAGAGGACTGTTGAGTTAACATCTTGGTGATATTTATGGGAAGTCGTGTGAATAAAATGCACGTAGATAGAAAAATAAAATTATGTAGTCTTAACATTTTCAATGTTTAAATATGAATATACTAACGTGTAGGCAATCTAGTTGATTGTATTACAGTAACTTAACAAGCACCAATTCTGTGCTGCATTTAGTAAATGAGTAACAACTAAAGTTAGCTGTGCGATAGTTTCTTATTGTCAACTGAGCTTGTCCCAATATTTATGTTATTTGATAACATTGTTTGTGGTAAAAAATTATTTGTTTTTGTTTGAGAGGATTTCTAATATTTGTGTTACTTTTTTTATAGGTGATTTAGAGCACCAGCGTGTAATACGCAGTGACAGGCACCAAAAATTTTCTCTGGAGCATGGCTTGTCAACATACCAAGTGTCTGCTCGAACTGGGGAAATGGTGAGTCGTGTTTATCTGGTGGCAGAAAATTGCACTTATCAAAGTTGTGTTTCAGATGTTTGGAGCCAGCGAACACTTTTTTTTTTTTTAACGAAATGTGCAAGTGATGTTAAATGTAACTTGCAATAACATCAAAGTGTTTATAACATTGTTGGCATGGCCAGCTGATTTTTAAATAATAGATTTTATGTTTAAAGTACAGTAAAACACCCTATCTAACGAGCACAGATCTAGCGAGTACAACGATGTTACAACATTCTTGTATAAAAAAAAAAAGCAAGAAGTCTCAATTAAAGGTTATTTAAAAATATGTTCATTAGCACACGGCAATAACACATAAGAACATTAATTGGTAGGCCACAGCTTTAAAAGAAACGAAAATATTTTGGTGAAAAAACTTTGGCTGGAACATGCCCAAAGCGCATGCCTGGTGAGTTAGGCCTCATACACGATGCATACACACGTGAATAGAAGTGATGACTCATGCCGTCCTCTCCCCGTCCCGTGTGCTGCACGCCCTAATATATGTGTAGCTTGGTAAATGCTGGGCACATAGCAATAGTAGCTCACGTTTCACAACCAAACCGTTTCTCCCTTTGTGATTAGCTACAGGGACAGCCCATCGTAGCACAATTTTCATGTCTCACCAGTTCCTCTGTTCCACACCTGAAGTCTTTGTGAACCAGCCATTTTAGCCTGCTTGCGCGATGTTGATTTTTATATGTGTCTTATGATAGTGCTATTTTAACGACTATTTTTGGCTTTCCTCTTTGGATTCCAACTTTGGATTGCGCCTGGAACTAACTAGACTGATTACTGACAACCTTTGTGCTCAATTTTATTGGATTGTGATTTTATTTACAGTTTTGGTTTTCGGTATAGACGTCGATAAGACGTTAGGCCCATCAAAGTATGTTGCCAAGGGTAGATAATGGGAAAATTATTGATTTTGCTGTAGAATTTTTTATTACTGCAATGGACATAAGTTGGTTCAAGATCCACAGTTACAGCTTTATTGCCCAGCAAACAGAATTAATACCTCATAATGCTAATGAAAATTTAGCCATATTATGGTCTTGGTTTGATTAGGTGTGACGCTGGAAGTATTAGGAATTCAGACAAATTTTTAGACAGCACCTTTTCATTCAGAATAAAAAAGTATTTCACAATTTAAAGTGCCATCAGCTCATAGAAAGGTAAGATGCAACGAGGCTATTTATAAATTAGCCACAGTACCAAATGAATGTGGATGTCAATATATCACATTAAATAACATATCACAAAAATTGATTCCATCGCAAAACTATGCATCGTATTAATAAATAAATAACATTAATTTTTGCCCTGTAGCTGGAGTGGGAGGGAACGTACGAGAAACTAAATGGAAAGCTGGCCTCACAAAGGCTTGGTGATTACATGCCCAAACAAAATTATTAGCAAGCAGAATCACTGCACATGGAAATACGAGGGCTGATTCAGAAGTCATGGCAACTATTGTTTATCTCTCAAAAATAAGCCAACACAGGAAATGTACTGTGTACAGTTGAAAGTTTACGACAAGTACGTTGTAAAGGTGACACCACTTGGGTTATGGATGCAGGAATGTCCAGCAAGGAACAAATGCAAACATGGCTGCTTGAAATCACAGTTTAATTGATTTATTCTCGCACATCTTGTATACACTCGTTTGAATGGGAACGTATATTATGTGTACGAGCTGTTTAACATCCTTCAAAGTGGTCTCCGAGGTTGTCCACAGTTCGTTGCCAGCAATGAGGCAAACGGGAAATACCATTGGCTGCATGAAATCCGTCAATGTGCGCTACCGCTCATCGAAATGCTGTGACGATGTCTTGTTTGTTGGCAAAGCGTTTACCACGCAATGGCCTCTTCACTTTGGGAATAAGGTCGTAGTTACACAGACTAAGTTGAGGTGAATAGGGAGGGTATGGCAACACCTCCCATCCCCATCGCCGTAAACACGTGTAACGCTACCTGCTGTACGAGGTCTAGCGTTGTCACGTAAGACTATAGCGCTGCCCAACGGTTCAGGACGTTTCTCTCGAACTGCATGACGAAGATGGTACTGCAGAAATGACAGGTAGTACTGGGCATTTACAGTACAGCCCTCACGAACTAAATGACACACAAAAACACCTCGACTGTCATATGCCAAAAATGATCATCAGCTTTGTGGATGACGGGTTTTGTCGTACCTTGTGTCTCCATGGTGATCCAAGATGACACCATTCATTGGACTTCAATTTGGGTTCGTATGCTTGTGTCCATGTTTCATCAATTGCAATGATGTGGTTCAGCATGCCATGACCTTCACAGTGAAAGCGTTCCAGATTGATACGACATTTCTTATATCAGGTCCACTTCTCTACCTCGGTTAATTGATGTGGCACCCACTTGGCACAAATCTTCCGTACATTTAAGTCCTGCCGTAGAATTTGGCACGTTGATGATGCAGAAATACGCGTTTGCTGGACTAATTCCATAACAGTCCAGCGAGTGTCGTCGATTACACACTGATCAGCCACAGCCACTCGTACGTCGTGGTTGGGGGAGGGTGGCTTGGTGTACAGGTTAAGGGAAAACTGTGATGCGTTGCATGAATAAATACTACTGATTACAACTAAATGAATAGCAAGAGTAAGCAAATAAAGGTTAAATAAATATAGGTACTTGTTAGGCAACCCAGTAGCATTTAAATCGTAGTGAATAAACAACCTAAGGGTGGCCCAAGCAAGTAAGTGATGTCTGTCTACTTATTCCAGAGAACCCTGCTACAGCCACGATGCATGCGTCCCTTTTAAACATAATATACCCGACCTAAGGCCTATAGGACTTGCCCTGAGATGCATCTCATTCTCCAACCATCATAGCTACTAACCTGCATGCTGGGGGGCTCACTGAACTGTAAAGAAGCTGACGCTGGTGTAGCGGGATTTGGGGGCTTGCCAGAAATTATAAAAATTTGCTAACATTGGATTACAGAACCTATAAAGTTAGCGTTTATTTCAGTCAACTGTATCGGCTACGTAACCCAAATCTTTGGAAAAGAGATAAACCGTAATACTTTAATTTACATTCTTTCCGTAGGTATTTTAGAGAACCATTTGGGCATTTCCAGACGTATTTTAGTTTGGAATTCCGTAATGTAGATATAAAGGAGAAACCATGTTTACTTTCCTTTTTGTGCAGTGTTGGAACGGTAAACATCCTTCCAACAGCATAGTCAGTAAATTATTAAGTCATTTACTATCGGGTTAACCCGAGAGACTACAGCAGCCAAAAGTTATCCAGAACTGCACAAGATGGAACAAAATATAATTCTCCTTCGTTACAGACTACTTGTCGTGTCACACTTGTACTTCTATCATCCACTTCTACCATCCCTGCCACAGAGAATAATTATGGATGAAAGTAAAAATCTAGGTGCATTACAACTTTGTCAGAAGTAGTGTGCCTTACTAACATCTTAAAGCTCTTATTGATGCAAACGTTTACGTAACCTTAGCCGAAGCCACATTATTTTAACAGTTTAATGGTAAAATATAAAAACTGCTGTTCTGTGTTGCATTACAGAGAAGGTTATTGTGCAGCTGGCATGCCCACTCTATCTCCATATCCCATCTACAGCAAATTACAGGATGATGATAACCAGGTGTCCATTCAGTAGTGACTTATAGGGGCTTTGTATCCAGAAGTCTGTATAATGGTTTTGGAGTGCATATTACAAAGAGAAATAAAAAAAACCTATACATAAGTTCATAGAATTTAATTTAATTAAATAGCGTAAAATATAAACTAAATTTTGATCTATTAAATAAATATTTTTTGAGTTCTAGATGCATAAAAATGTTGTACGTATGTATATTGTTTTTGTTTGACAGTCTGTTTTTTTTGCATTCTGCTAACCAGGTTGCTCTGTGCTTCCAAAAGATCATAGCAGAAGTGCTGGGCTTGAGACTCACTCGAGCAGAACAAGAAGAGCACCAGCCAGTAATAAAAGCAGAGATATCTCGTGCAGAGCCAGATTTAGCAAGTAGTTCGGCTCGGCCACCGGGCAGCTCCTCCTCCATTTGTACTCTCCAGTGACATGCTCGTCGTTGAGAAGGGTCAACATGCCAAGGCTCCTGTCATTTAACGAGATGAGAGACCTTTTTATTTTCTTGTACTTATGGATGATGGTTTCACTTGGACATGTTTACGAATTGTTAATTTGTGTGTTGTTTTATGTGCTGTAACCTCGTGGAAATAAATGTGTAAAAGACAACCAGAGTTATAAATTTCTAAACAGCAATATGCTGTAAAGGTGGTTCATGATAAAGTGATCACTGTTGAAATCTACCTGTGGTAAAACTCACTGCCCGTAACTGCATATATTTTAACGCAAGCAATAACCACAATATTCACCGTTAAGTTGGCGGCGAACTATGAGAAGTAGTTCCATGTTTTAACATCTTGCTAGTTGTAAAGTTAAAAATTGTTGTCACCTGTAACTCTTGTTTCTTTTTGCTTTATGCAAATAAGAATAAAATTTGGTGTGGTTTTCTAACTCTTCTACAGTATCACCTGGCTGACACTACGTTTAAGTTAGCTGGTTCATAGTTTTTTTTTCTGTCCCACTCGTGTCGAAACAGCTGTCCACAACCACGTGATTGGTACGTTTATAACTCCTGAAGTAGGGTGTTCATTAACGTAATAAATAAAACAGTTTTATCAGGGATGGGCTGATGCCTTATTTTCGATTCCAGAGTAGCGATGTATTGGCTGCGAGAACGGAGGAATGGTCATGCGAGCGATAATCCAAGAAGCGTGTATTTTGTTTCGAAAAGCGAGCCGCCACAATAATCATTTTGCAACATGAGCTCCTGATTGAATTTCTGCGTTTACCTGAAGAAATTTCTAGTGGTTTACTGCCACTAGAAACTTTCCAAGTCAAGGCCAGCAAGTATAAAAGTGCGATAGGCCTCCGAGCCACGAGTTAATGAGAGTCGGAGACTGGGCCGATTGTGCGACGTTAAGCTGTAGACAAGCTGGAAGAGCAACAAATAGCACCATAAGTGACCAGCGGGAGGAAAGTCTGTGACTACGAACATCAGAGCAGTGAAGAGTACGACTGGCAAACTGGACGCGTGAGTGAAAAACTTTACAAATTATGGCAACAGATAGAACGAATATGTGTTAATGATGAGAATGAGTTAATTTACTATAACCTAATAGACACGTCAAGAAGGGCATTAACTAGAGTTGAAATGCATTAAATATTGTGCTCACTAAGAAATAAAGGGAGCAATAGTGGAGATAGAATAATAGCTGTGTGAATACATTAAATCAAATTTAGTTCTTTTTTTTATTCAAAACCTCCATTCCCCACAAACTCAGATACGCCCCTCAGGCATTTTGTAACACTAGTGTAAGAAGTGGGGTGAAGGCAATTATTAATTAATCAACTGTAAATCAAGTTATGTGATAGGCTAGTAATTAAAACTATAAAAAAATTTGAGGGAGATTGGTTAAAACACTTATTTATTGCACTCGCCTTTGGTTGCTGCACATTGCATTCCTCTTGGTGAGTGTTGTGCATGGTTGAAGTGCGTATCTAAATAAAAATACCACCCCCTCCCCCTTATTTTGCCAGCACTAGCCAATACTCATTGACTGCCTCTCCGCCCGCCCTCCACCCCTTGGGTGGCCCCCAATGTTTTCACGCACCACTACCTTCACATGTTCATCCTGTAATCGTGCTCTCATTGGCTTTCCTTCGCACTTAGCTTGTGTTATCACTACTTGTATTTCTCTTGGTTTTTTTTATTACTGTTTGTTTACAACTATTCGTAATTCTTTTTGAATTCTGATTTGGTAACGTTTATGACTTAATTTTGTGTACAATTTTTGACAACCTGCCACTTTTATGCTTGTACAGTGTTGTAAACTGTTTATTATAGTAAAGAGAGCACTTTTGAAGTAGTTTCTTCTTTCTTCTATTTGTGTATCCTTCTGCCTTGTGTCGATATAAACATTGCCACGTGATTTCATTTAGGCCTGACGTTTACATCAACTACACACATCTTCTTTGTTTTACTCAATAAATAAAGAAGCACCACGATCACTTACGGTGAACAACAGAACACTTTGTTTTAATAACATATATTGCATACAGTGCTATAAAAACTACAAATATATTTTGCATGTTTGGGTGTTTTGAAGTGATGTATTTGATTTTGGTAGAGTAGTGCAAAAATCACATTTGTCTATGGTATTGACTGTAGTACGTGCCAGGAGAGCAGTATTGATTGCGCACTAAGTCAGATGTGGGGGAGAAGTCGTAGGAGAGGAGAGGAAAGGAAAGCAATCCATGGGTCTGGTCTGTAGGTTATTAATCGCACGTGCCATTAACTGGCAGTGGTTGCCCTCCCCTCCATTCCACTCTCCTCTTCTCCCTCGAACAGCGCGAGTAAGCAACGTTACTTAAGGCAATCCATCCTGCAAACCCGTGTGTCATATTTTGGAGTGAATCATATTATTTCATTTTAGAAAATTGTAATTTTTGAGACGGTGGTGGATAAATAGTCATTAAAAGTGGTTTCGTTAAGACCTTCGGTAACTTGGCACTTGCCCTGAGTTACAGGTGCTTGCACTTTATTTGGAGACAAAGAGATTTTGATATCAGTTTATTCGGAAGATGTGGGTCTATTGGAATAAATATTTCAGTAACTTATTCTCTGATATTCCCACAAGAAGCCACGGAAAATTGACTTAGCACACGGTTTATACAGTGCATTGCTCAATGTTTTTAACATTTTGAGAGTCAAGGGGAGGCCTCAAGGATATCACAGTTTCAGAAGAAATCTGCCTATTAACATAAATTTATATTCAATTAAAAGTGTGTGTCATTTTCGTGACAGAGATGATTGAACATGGACTTACAATGCATGGTAAAACCTTTCGCTGCTCAATGTTTAACACTTTGGGCGACAAGGGAAGGCTAAATATACGCCTCTAAGACATCATCTTTTCAAAAGATTTCTGCCTACTAAAACTAATTTATAAAACTTGTCATTTACGCACTAGAGACGATTGAGTACGGACTTCATATGAAAAATGGCACATTATTGAGTCAGGGGCAAGTAAAAATCTGTCCAAAATTTCCTGAAATATCTATTGCGACCAACCCGTCTTAATGATCTTATTTCTGAGAACTGTGAGGGGTGGTTTTAATACGGTTCTGCCGTACCTTGCCTGTTGCACCGAGCCACAATCATTTTGCAATGAAGTTATGTTAAAATAATGTTACTACAGATACTTGGCATTAATGTCTTCTATGCTTGGTTAACAAGTGTAGTATGTTTCAGAAGGACTACTGTATGGTGGTTAAGTGGAGGTATGGTGGATACATCAAAGTCAAAATAAATGTTTTTAACTTCAATATTTTTGTGACAACTTTTTCCAAAAAACCTTTGTAATCTCTTATAAGTATTTGCTAGTATACAAATTACAAAATGAGAATCATAACGACTAATAATTTTATCCTACACATTAAATTTTACAGATCTCAATTATGAATTCACAACAACATATTTACAACACAACACACGTTCCTTTGAAAAACATTAATGTGACTAGACAAGCTCAATACTATTTTTTTTTTGCATTGGTCACATGCCAAGTAATCAATTATATATTAAAAAAAACCTACTTCACAGAATATCTCCTGTACTGACTGAAATTTACAAGCAACATTAGCCTTTCCTAATACACTTCTGCTATTATGGGAAATTACAGTACACAAACATGTACGCAATGTGGATTATCTCAATATTACAGCTAACAAATCGCACAACACGTCAGAGTCAAAATTCACGGACTTATATTTCACACATTGAATGTGTCCAAAGAATTAAATTTTTTTCCCCCCAATACTATTTACAGCTATACAACAGTTATAGAAGATATTCCCTTAATCCTACCAAAGTTTGCATTTGAACACTATCAATTTTATTTCCCCCACTTAAGCTATTTGTACTGTCACTTTTCTTGTAAAAAGAGTTCGATGCAGAAAATAACAACCAACAACAACCTCAAAAACAACTTTGTGTACACTTTTTACAAATAAAAATTTCCTAATAAACAGACCTTAATAATTAAATATTGTTACAAGTCTTGACTGTCGGTTCCGAGGATCTGAAGTGGTCTTCTCGGCCAGTGATCCCGAGACAACAGTTTCTCCTTGGCATCCCACAAGGTCTGAAGTCGACGGCCCAGGGGTTTGAGGTACGTGGCGAGCCACTCAGTCATAGTGTGCACATCATACACGTCTGCCATCGCCACTTTCATGTCGCGTTCGATGTAGCTCAGCTCCATACGGCACCTGTCAAGCTCAGCAGTCGCATGCTCCACCTAAGACCACAGTCGTAGGGCAAATAAGACATTACGTCAGATTAAGATATTTCCTGCAGTTCGCATGACTGCAAGCTGTCACAACTGTCATTTGATTGTAAATGTGATCATCGTATGCAGCTCTTATTAAAACTTTTGTTGAAGTATTGTATTTAATTTATAATGGTGGAAGCACTAAGAAAAATGCAAGGTCATAGTTGTTACTACTTCAATACAAACTGTTTTAACATGTGTTTTCCACACTTAAAAACTTAAGTCAAAACAGTTGTTTTAAAAGTCTCCTTTAGATTAACATAATTTCCTAGGGTGTCATACCTTGCACTTTGTAACCAAAATAAACTACAGGCGTCAGTAACCGAGCAGAATTCTGATAGTGCCAGGGACACTTTAAAATCGCACCATAGTTCTACAGTATATGGTCAATTTGAAAAGCAACTGCACAATATTTGCTTTTCAGTTGTGTCTTTTATGGGCTAAGGCCATCAGTGAAGGGCCAAATTAGTTTGTAGAGCTGTGTAGAGACTGCATAAGAACAGAAATGTTGAGAAGCTTTTGGCAGACAATTTACAGGGGGTGAACTTAAAAACCTTTTATCCTGCGCTGCTTTGTAATTGGTGAATGTGGTAATGCTCTGCACTTTGTTACATTTTTGTACGATTTCTTTAGAAATTTATTTTAAAAAAATAGATGGGAGGGGGGTAGGGTTACTGCAATTTACTTGAATTGGGCTCGACCCATATTATGAAATTTAGTCAACTCGACCTCCCTTGCGTGTGGTGGCCAGTCCTGTTGGGCACACAAAGTCACTGTGCAGAACAATAATAGTGATTCACATATGAGAAAGACATTTTACAGCTTGGGGGTGAATCAATAGCACATACAGTCTGCACAAGAGACCTGCCTTGGTCTTCCTCTGCAATCACTTTCACTTGATGTGCAAGAATACTTCAGATGGCGTGCACTGAGAATGGATTCATTTTGTGTTTCACCAAATAACGTATATCCCGATACAGGACATTTGGTAGACATATTGGAAACCACTTTTTATTAGGAATCCTTGCGGTACTCATGTGAAACTGCATCTGATTTAAGTATTTCATTTCATTCATTAGTACAACTTGCAGGCAGGCCGGCTGTGGATCATTTGTTATCTACTTCAACAACTGGGAAGTACAAGACGTAAACTTAATCTTAGGGCTAACAGTTGGTGGGGTCACGTTTGGCACAGCTGTAGAACTTTCGTATGTCACCAATACCAGGTGCCAATGTTCTTGAAGGGTCCGTTCTTAATACTGTAAAGCTCACTGAACACCACAAGTAAACAGCCCGGTGCGATGACAATATTACCTCCACAGCTCACAAACAAACCTGAGATTTGAAGAAGAGCTTTGGCAAAAATCATTGTGCCGAATGAAAAAAAGGCAAACTATTTTCTATATAAAATATGTCTTAATAACTTTTATATCATCTAATTTTGTTGTAGGATGAAGTAATAATTTTGGGTGCCATTTTTCATAGTTATAATAAATAGAGAATTTAAATATTATGGTTATCAGGATGTCGACATATGTAAGCCTGGCAAAAATTAAATATTTTTTTGAATTTTTAATGAATATTGAAATGCTTGAATTATATAACTTGTTTCCACGGACAATAAGCAATTAACTTACATGTGAAGGACTTGAATATACATTATCTATGTTGTACTGTGTCATCCAGCCCTTCATGGTGGAGTCGCTCATCATCCGCTCAATGTTCATGGATAGCAGGTACAGGCGCTCCACTGCATCTAAAATACCAGCTCCAGGAAAGGAGCAGTGAGCGCGACCTGCTCCAGGACTCATGGACAATGGTACATCACACTTCAACATGTCCGATACTCTTCTTGGTACACCTGACATTTCTGAACAAAATCAAAATTAAATATATTAAAATCAATTTTATATTTACTTCCTTTCAGTAAATTTACTGTTTCCCCCTAAAGACCAGCACAGATTCTAAAACAAGATGGATGTAATAGATGGTATATTAATGGCATACAAGCCATTCCATATGAAATCAACTTTTTAAAAAATGGAAGCTGCACCATTTTTGATTTTGATAAAAATTTGTTCCTATGTAACCCTACCCTCAAGGTGAAATAAAAACATTAATTTAGATTTTTACCTACAACAAGTGGAGGATGGCAACAATTTTTCATACACACTGCAAGCAAATTTCACAGATTTTGTAGGTTTATGCAACTAGCAGTAACTTGTTTAAAAAGTCACCTATTATGGAGTTTTTAGTGTCATTTTAAAGCTTATATAAGAAACTATTCTACTGTATATTTATATTATAAAATAAATTTTGTATTTACAAGATGGCGACTATCTGCTTTCAGCATTCAGATTACTGTTTTACCCCATTTTATACCCCACCCTGCTTCACCATAGTTGCATTTACAGATCTGGTATTTGTGTGCTTAGTGTATATATGTAGAACAATGTGCAACATCAAAGTTATCTGAGTTGAAAACTTCCTTCCTGGAAAAAAATAGTTACAAACTTGGAGCTGGTAGGTAGGTACTAACGACAACCTCTTCCTGTGAAACCTCCTCCTGCGGAATAACCGCCTTCTCCGGACTCCAAAACGGCTCATTTGCATGCACGGCCTGAACACGATTCAATAACCAATCACCACCTAATGGCTCATCATTACTATTAAACCACACAGGTTTACGCCAAGTCAAAACATTATCTAATTTTCCTTTCACAGGCAGACAAGACAGTAAACCTTCACACAAATGTTTAATCATAGACATACAATAAAATTTAACATCAAATTCCTTAAAAACAATAACATAATCCTTAGTCAAATTGTCACATGAAAATTTACCGCGCTCAGGATAATAAACATTAGCACTACCCAAAATTTGCAAACAAGCGCTAGACTTACCAACACTAGATGGTCCGTAAAGACCGCCCACAGTTTTGGCGGTGTTTAGTCATTTGTTGTTGCTAGCTATTTTGGCTGGTATAATGACGTGGTTGTCTGGCATAACTTTTGTGTTTGGGAGGGGGGAGGGGGTGTCATAAAAAGAAACAACTCTATCTTTACGGACCATCTAGTGTTGGTAAGTCTAGTGCTTGTTTGCAAATTTTGGGTAGTGCTAGTGTTTATTATCCTGAGCGCTGTAAATTTGCGTTTGGCGATTTGACTAAGGATTATGTTACTGTTTTTAAGGAATTTGATGTTAAATTTTATCGTATGTCTATGATTAAGCATTTGTGTGAAGGTTTACTGTCTTGTCTGCCTGTGAAAGGTAAATTAGATAATGTTTTGACTTGGCGTAAACCTGTGTGGTTTATTAGTAATGATGAGCCATTAGGCGGTGATCGGTTTTTGAATCGTGTTCAGGCCGTGCATGCGAATGAGCCGTTTTGGAGTCAGGAGAAGGCGGTTATTCCGCAGGAGGAGGTTTCACAGGAAGAGGTTGTCGTTAGTAACTACCTACCAGCTCCAAGTTTGTAACTATTTTTTTCCAGGAAGGAAGTTTTCAACTCAGATAACTTTGATGTTGCACATTGTTGTAGCGACCAGAGCGAGCTTCGTTAGAGATAACGTCCAACATGCCATGAAGACTTTACCGCACCAGAAAGTCTTATTATCCATGTAAAGTGCATCGTATTGTTCTAAGTGTGAACTGTGATGATGATAAGGACGATGATACATGATGTCGCAAGGTCGTCAGTGTAGAAGAGAGTCATGTTCTTTTGACTTATATGCACAGATTCGGTTTGCAGGGTATAACTTCTAAAGCAGGAAGTGGACTTTTGGAGTTCTGTTTTTTCCGTAAGCGTCATAATGCTGGTAACCCGACGTTTACGAGTTTGGCTGAAATGGATCCACGTGATATAAATTGTCGGAAGATAGTGCCAGTATATGAAGGTGTTGTAAATCAGACTGCTGTAATTAGTATTCATACATCGCCTGTTCTGTTTTCCCGTAATAAGATGAAGTTTGAGCTTGGGTGATAAATAATAAGATTTATAGGAAGCTAATTGGTACAATTGGAAATTTCCATGTTCTTGGTCATGTAGAGCTTGTGTATAATGCATGAATGACAATAAAGCTTGTTTGAACTAAATCGATTCAGTGGTTTCCATTTTACTGTAACATAGGTAGTTTGTAGGTTATTGTGTTAGCATTCACCAAATGCAGAGCCTGCTGAGAAAACCTTTGGGCCGCTGGGTAGTTTAAGCATCAAATCTCCAAAACACATTGAAGTCAACATTTTTTAGCTGCAGACATTCATACATCTGAGCTAAGGGAAAATAAATATACATCATCATAATTTTTTAAATTTATTTTTACACTTTGGTATCTAATATATAAAATTCTCCCGTCACAGTGTTAGTCACTGAACTCCTCCAAAACGGCTGGACCAATTTTTATGAAATTTTTTATGTATACTCGGTAGGTCTGAGAATAGATTTATATCTATTTTTTACACCCCTAAGTAATAAGGGTGGCCACCCCCAAACAATTTTTTTTTATTGTTTGAACAAAATTTTAATTTTTTATTTTTTTATGATGTGGCATCAAAAAATACATACCCTCCTAAATTTTCACCCTTCTACCACCAACCCTTATTTTTTATAGCGATATTAGTAATTTAATAAATTTTACCCTAGGTCGATAACTGATCAATTATCATCGATCATTTATCAATCTAGGTTACAATTTATTCCCACCAGGTGTCTCCCAGTGACACAGCAAAACAACGTTTGCCGGGTCAGCTAGTAATAGTATATATGTTGCAAACTAGGAAAAAATTTACTGTCAACTACATAAAAAAATTATCACATACTTTTTTTTTTTTCTAAGCTTAGGGTTGAGCTGAGCTAAAAGATTTGGAGGGTGTTTTTAGTATCCATAGGGATGAAGTGAGGTGAAGATGGAGCAGCAACCGAATGCAAGGTAGGAGGAATTGGAAGTGCGCCAGAAAACCTGCTAACCAGCAGCAACATCCAGTGCGTTTCCTTCGTGTGATCTAGTTTGGAATTGACCCCAGGTCGTCTTAGTGGGAGTCCAGTGTGCTAGTCATACAGACACTGTGACAGAGACCCAGACTGATGCATCGCCTGCCCCCTCCCACCCGCAGGAACACTACCCTATTCCAACCGCAGAGTATTTCAGAATACAGAGGCGAAACAGCTGCTTATTTAATGAACTCCAGCTGCACACGCCAGCAAAATGGTGTCACTAGCCAGCAAGTGTCAGAACACTGTTTGCCAATCAGTGCCTGTTAACGTATTTTACAGCTCACAGCCAATCTNGAGGCCCAGACTGATGCATCGCCTGCCCCCTCACACCCGCAGGAACACTACCCTATTCCAACCGCAGAGTATTTCAGAATACAGAGGCGAAACAGCTGCTTATTTAACGAACTCCAGCTGCACACAGCCAATCGGAGAATAGGTACACCCACATCAATGAAACCACCAAGCCATTTTGCCTCTTGCACACTTCTCTACTCTTCTGACCCTACAGAGGCCAGTAAGCTTAAAGTTTGTACTGACTTTGCCAACCCTAGTCAGCATCAAATATTAATGCATACATACATTTGTACTGCTGTACTTATGCTTCTACTCAGTATGTGAACTGAAAATGTGGAGTAGGTAGTGTATCATAGACCATGTGTGCCTGTCATCCCTGTAGGGCAAAGTGGAATGAAATCCTTGTAGCCTAGACAGAATGCAATGGCAGGAGAAACTGGGAGTTCGCTGAGAAAACCCACCAGCCAGTGGCAATGTCTGTATTTCACAACTGGAAAATCTGAGTGTGACTCAGCTGGGAATCAAACTCAAGACCACCTGGCTGGGAGGTTACAGCACTTATCATCCCAGTTCATTAAATTGACATGTACTTGTATTATACAGCTTCACACACATTAAAAAAATTGTTTTAATTTAATAAAAATTATATTCTAAGAGATGTAAACAAACTACTTATAAGTGTCTCACATCCCAGTAANAATTGTTTTAATTTAATAAAAATTATATTCTAAGAGATGTAAACAAACTACTTATAAGTGTCTCACATCCCAGTAATTGTGCCCAAGAAAAAAATAAGGGCATAAATTATGACACGTAGTCAATTCTAACAGTGCCTTATAAAAACTACATTTAAAAAGTGTAAATAATTCAAAACATTTTTTTTTCTAAATGTTTTTCTTCTTCAAAGCATCAGTTCAACATACACACTTATAACATCCAGCATGCATACCTTGGAGTTATTAGTTACTGTAGTGGCACAACTGCACGTGTCACAGCATACCAACATGTGCAGTCATGCTCTTTCTCAACATACTAATTTTCTTCTCTCAGTCAAATACTATGCGAACAAACCTGTCACACGTTAGAAATTTCCAACNTTTCTCAACATACTAATTTTCTTCTCTCAGTCAAATACTATGCGAACAAACCTGTCACACGTTAGAAATTTCCAACAATTCAGTAAGAGAAAGTATGCCTTGTGACACTGCTTCCTTCTCCTTAATTACTGTCCTGACGNACTATGCGAACAAACCTGTCACACGTTAGAAATTTCCAACCATTCAGTAAGAGAAAGTATGCCTTGTGACACTGCTTCCTTCTCCTTAATTACTGTCCTGACATCAAACATATTTGATGGGCAATGATAAAACAGAGGACTATGCACCTTTCAATAAAACACTCATTATTCTGAAGCCTCTAATATTGTAGAATTGCAATTTGGTCTCATTGGATCATGTCTTAAATATCTTAAAAATTTTCAACAAAAACATGGTAAACCTAGCATGTAGATAAAACACATACTAACTATTTTACAAAACTGTAATTATAAAAAATCCAAACTTTACATATTACTACATTATTTTCGTGAACTATCGAAAGTTCTGGCCATGCAGGAAATGTGTGGAGTGGAGATGTTTGGATGGCTCTTAATGTTAATGTCTTGAGAGCGGATGACAGTGCAGCGAGGTGGATATGAAGCAGCACTGGAATGCAAGGGTGGGGGAAACTACAGATCCCTGAGAAAACCCATCAACCAGTGACATTGCCCGACACGATTCCCATGTGCAAAAATCCAGGAACGACCCTGTCAGGAATTGAATCCGGTTCATTTTGGTGGGAGGCGAGCGCTCTAGCCACTGCACCACCGTGACCCCCAAAGTGAAGAGAAAATACTTATTCGGATAAAAGCTGGTGTAAAAACAGCAATTAGTAATTATGAGGAAAATACTAAACACATCAACACAACTGATTCATAAATCGTATAAACCTTTAAAAAAAAAACTTAAATGTGGTCAGAAAAAAATATATAGTTTGGCAGTAAGTACTATACCTTTGTTGTCACCTTGAATGAATGCCATACTAATGGCGAGTGATGGAATTGCAGGGGGCAATAGTTCACAGAGCACTGAAAAATGATCATAGCGTTGCCAGCCAGTAATAATGATTCCACGGAAGTGGATACGGTCAGAGTACATAGCAACTATGTCCATCCAAGCACGGTGGTTCTCCAAGTGGTAGCCTGTAAATAACAAGGGTACAACACTAACAGAATATCAATACCACAAACATTTAACAGCATTGGGCTTTGCAATATGAATAAGATACGCTATGGTTAATCCTTACATTATCACACCCAACGTCACCCAGTAAGTAGGTGCAGTGGATGCCGAGGTACAATGAACAACTTCAACACTGTCCAAGTTGTACCTACCATGACTAGGCAAATAATTGTACAAAACAAATTACATTGAACACCATTAAACCCCACCTTGGCTGCACAGAAGAAATTTGTACCAAAAATAAGGAAGAATGGCGACTCCTTTTTACAAGTAACTTGATACACTATAATTACATAATACAGTAATTTTAACTTTGTCTAAAATAAGAATACCTAGCTTTCTTTTACAAATACCAGCTATTGATTTTGCAAATATTTCTTCTCATACAACCTTGAATGAAGTTCATTTTTATTTTCATTACACTGATTTATTGCGAATGCTGACATATTTGGGTTACGTTTACTTGTCAAGATTCTGAACAAAATGGTTACGTGACTACTAAAGTAAAATGTGAAAATAAAGTTGTGAGAGAAAACATCTGCATTCGGAAGAGGTCAAACATTGGCAACTCCCCAAGACAGAAGTAACACCATAGCAATAAAAGTTAACGCAAAAAGAGTTTACCAGCAACAAGCATTAACACTAAACAGCAACATATTAGAAATACCGTGTACATAAAATGAATAAACACGGCCTTTCATCCACCCACTAGAATATTAAATACAGCAACCTAATCAACACCCAGCCACACGGCTATTATGAAGTGAAGAGGCTCGGGCGGTACCCAAGACATCGGCAAATCACCACACCAACCGTAAGTCCAAATATTCAAAAATTGCATGAAAATAATGCGCTGGCTGGATACGTCAACCAAAAGGATTTTCTACAAAAGCATATTAGCAGATAATACACAATTCTGGTCACTGCGCTATACACAAAAGTCACTTACTGAATTATGACTGTTGGATAGGTACTATATACTAGCCAATCGAAGACATTGTGTATTGCAACACACAGCTGCCATGTTTGTGTGGCTTCTGTTTTATTGCGGAGAAATAAAATATGTAAAGAGTTGAAAAGAGAATAGTAATAAAATTTTATTTTTCAAAAGTAATTAAAATATTTACAACATTATCTTGCTCCTTAAATGAAAGTAGCAGCATTGTTAAAAATGACCAATTTAGACTGTTTGAATGCATAAGTAGTGCACATTGCCTTTTACAATCATGATTTTTGAACCAATGTACTTGCTGTTGTTATTTTTCAGCAAGAGGCTCATGTCAGTTTGTATAACTGGATGTCCACTGAAATTCCATTTTGGAATTCTCTGACTTTTCCCTGTTTTCCAGGCAGTATCTTATCATTTTCCCTGACCTCTCAGGAATACTGAAACCTTCCAATATCATTTTTTTTCACACCACTGACAGAACAAATATGTTATTAGTCAAGTTGAATTAAATTACACTGCAACAGACCAAGCAAGCAGGCCAACATTTTATTCAGATCATCAATATTTCATGCAATACATGCTATTGACTTCACATTACAAACACACAAATACTTTATTTTCTAAGTATAGACCTTATGTCACTTGGAAAAGATTTATTGAGTCAATACATAAATTTAAAAATTTACATTTTAAAATGTATATGATCAAAATTCCATTATACTGTATTCACACAACTAAAAATGTTTCCAAGTAGCAATTATTTACATTTTCCCCAACCCAAGTGAAAATTCTCTGCCTTTTCCCCATTTTCTCTGTAGGTGGACAACCTGTACAACTCATGCTGCCTAAACTTTGATATACAGCACATTTTCTATGGCCAAATCAACCACTTAATTTCATAAAATTTTAGTTCAGTGTACATGGAAACAAAATTGATTTGAAAAGTTATTCAAACAATATTTTAAAAAGTAGATCAATTAACTGTAATTTGTAAAAAAAAATTAATTTAAAGATGTTGCAAATATTTTTCAAATTAACTTGCCCCTCTTTAATATTCAACCATTTTTTTAGTTAACTTGTTTATCATACAGTAATGGCCAACAGTTCCAGGCAAATTATAAGCAATAAATGGGTGAAAGTGGTTTTTCAGAGGATAAACAAAAAAATTACTTAATAAATTATTGAGAGGGAAACCAAGGGAAAAAAAGATGAAATATACTACAAGAAATATAGTCAAAAAACATAACTGTGTGATGCTGCAGTCGTTAAATAAACAGTGACCAAAGCATCTACTAAACTCCTCAGTCCGTATATAAGATTGAGAAAAGTTTGTAAATAAAGGTGCCATTACCAAGCAGTTTTAACAATTTTTGGCAGAGACATGAAATAGGTTGCAATACAAGTCAGACAGACTACAAGAACAGCATCGCAGAATTCATTACGAATTCACACCTGACACCCGTAACGACCTCCCACACCAGAAGAAGGAATTTTGTAGACAAGGTTCGGCCTAAACAAGAAACACATAGAGAAACGAATGTGAGTGCTTGCGAGTGTGGGTTACATTGGTCACTCTCATGTTTACTGTGTGAAGATCAGTTCTGTTCTATGACGTGGTGACGGATGCCCATAGTTAATATCGCCACAGCACTTTAACGCCCACCCTTCACTTCCATTGGCCGCTACTGGCAGCCTTATTGCATTGTGCCACAGACATTACGAAATAACGGCATTGTACAGTGCTGCTGTTATTGCATCTCCAAACATATATAAGTGGGTAAGTGAATAAATGGGCAAATGATTTTCATGTTTGTACTTTATTTAATGCTGTTTACTCTTATCACTGTCTTATTTTTTCTTGGTTCTCTCATTCTATGATTTAATAGGTGATGATGTTTATCCTTTCAAAAAACACTCTCTCCAATTCCTGCTGAACTATAATTGGCATGGAGCTATTGGCCATAACTATAATGATACACAAACAAATAAAAAAATGTTTTAATATTAAAGAGGGGCAAGTTGAATTGAGACAATATTTTCACCTGTTAATAATTTTTTTTTAATTGAAAGAATACATAAAATTACCTGTTAAAATATTGTAGAATAACTTTACTGGTTCAAGTAGGTGAGAGGCGAGACTATATATTAGGCATTGCACATGTAACTGGCGATATTACACTATAAACTTACTGCTGTCAGTGATGTATTTGTCTGGGCCAGTGGCTCCTTTGAAAGCACTTGCAATCCAGATGGTGTGGAAAACTGCAGCGTACTTCTCCCAAACGTCGGAAGTGATGTAACTTGCCACATCGGTGGTATACTTCCACACAACAGGCTCCACCCACTGAGGCAAGTTCCACTCCCTCAACTCAGCTTGTGACAACTCCCGGAACTCGTCGTCCCACATCAGTGGGACAACACCTGGATGTTTTTCACGAACATATCTGAGACACACAGCATATACATTGCAATATAAACTGCTGATAAACTACATTACTATAATTATTAGGGAGAAGGTTTACCTTATTTCAAAAGAAATTTAAGTGAACATGTAAACAATAAAACTCTATTTTTATCATATTCACATTACAAACTCTATTATGTATTATATTTGCAAAATTATCAGTGCTGTTGGCACAATACTATTAATCAAAGCTGACATATCATAAACTACTTCATTTTTCTGTAACATTACACAAACTATTTGATCACTAACCACACGAAACATTAGTATTTGCAACACAAATGGAACTGTATTCAATTTGGTTGCAAATCGTGCCAGACGATGCAGTTGGTCTGTAGGTTTTCTCGGGTATCTCCCGTTTCCCTCGTCCCTTCATTCCGTTGCCGCTCCAAACTCACCTCAATCACCCTCGTCGGCTCTCAAGACCTCGCTGTTAAGAGCCGCTCAAATCTCTTCACTTCACTTTTCCTAGCAGAACGTCTTTCAGGAAGCTGTTAACATAACTGCAGTCAACGTAATTGTATAATTTATCTTATATCTAACTAACAGGCTGACAGTACAGTTAGCTAAGTACACCTTCTACCATTTATTCTGAAACTTTTATTTTGTGAAGTTTTATAGCAATATCTACTATAACATTTATTTTAATCTAATGACTAATAAATTACTAAAATATGCAGGCATGGTTTGACAGTATTTAGGAAACTATCTTATTGTGACAGGCTAGCAGGAATCACCTGCAAGACTTGGCCACAATAACTGACCACTTTTACGGAACCACAGCTTAAATCGGCTGCACTACATAAGCTGTTATGACTAATACAAGTACGTCAATTGTTAGTCGAATGTAAATGCGCATGTTTTTCCCGCCTTCAGGCATGTTCAACAGGGACAAGAGATGTCGGGCACTAATTGACTTAGGTGCCTTACCTGAGGGATAGACGTATCATTCCAACCACCTCAAAAAGAGTGGATTGGATGAGATGAGAGTTGAGTAGTGGTGGAATGGAAAGGTGGATGAAATGGAGGAATATTCTGGAATGGGACAGGGGGGACTCTACATTTTGACAGTGTATCTGCCATATTCCATATTCACTACTCCTGATAAATTATAACTTGCTGGGGGCTGGGATCGAACTGGAAACCCACACAGTAACATTCTAATCACTAAGCCAACTGTAAATTCACACTTGTTACATAAATATTTTTTTCTTAATTTTGGTAACTAAGTATTGATAATAGTAAGACGAGTAACACTTACTTTGCAATTTGTGTGACGTGGTTGAGGAACAGCTGAGTCTTACTCCACTTGTGATCAACCATGGACATTGCACAGCGAACACACTCACCCAAATAATAAACTTCATCACAACCGATGTGCAAGTATTTCATACCAGGATGCAGCTCGACAATTTGGTCAATCATGGTGGCCAGCAGAGAATATGTTGCATTGTGTGATGGACAGATTACCTAGCAGCAAAATTAATCAGGTCACAAAGAGATAATGGAGTTTATAGGCGAGGTTTATGGAATAGGAAAAGTAAACAAAATCACCTGGAATAAAGCCAGGAGTACACACATTTAGCAACACGGCCGGACCACAGTTACTCAATTAACAGTAGCGGTTGTCACATATCATTTACACCAACTGAGTTTGTAGCTCTTATTACACCAGTAATTGAATACACAGGCCTACGTTTTGAAAATTGTCTTAATCGCAATAACTAATGACCCCAATTTTTCTCCATTACATAAGGTTTTTTCTTCTTCATAAAATGGAGTTAAAGATTAATAAAAACCACTAAAAATGTGTATTTGACTATATTTAATTGAAAAAAAAAAAAAATGAAATATCCAGTGTTATACAAACAAATTTTGAGTTACTGTCACTTATCTAGTTGCTACAAGTCCTTGTAATACTGTCAATGTGAGACGCCAAGAAGTACACTTTCAAACTTACAGAGCACCCTAAATTTTTATATTGTGTCAGCATGTTTTGTACTATGCTTTTGAAGTTGGGATCTTTCTGGTTCCCTAGAAACTTTGTGACCACATACTTAAATGCAGTCCACACAGCCTTCTCACTGTCCTTCAATGTGGAAACGAAAGCTTCATCTTTCATGAGCCTGCAAATATCCAGACCGACAAAAACTCCTTGCTTCAGACCACCCAGGAAACGTCTCTCCCAGGTATTTGAAGCACTCTCCCTCCTTATCTTACGCCTTTATAAACTGCTTCATCAGTCCAAGTTTAATACACAGAGGAGGCAGCAGTACTTTTTCCGGGTTCACCAAGCTTACACGTTGTACATTTTTGGTTCCGGGAACAAGGGATTTTCTTCCCGGCCACTCCATCTTGGTCCAGTATCGGACCCTGTCAAGACTGTCTCACTCACACAGGAAGCACAGGTATTTTGTATAACCTCATTGCTGTCCCAGCAAAAAGTATAGAAATTTAAAGTCTCCACATATTACCCATCCTTGGTCGTTGTAGTTGATTTTTTTGAGAACCAGGTCCAAATTTTCATACTGCTCCTTCAAGTGTATAGTATGTCCTAATGGTACTGAAGCGTATTTGTTTCTGTTGTGCAGAACCACCACCTTGAGACTTCTTTTGCACGAGTCAATGAAGAGCCTCCATTCGTCTGAGTTGTACAGAACGTTGAACATAGACATAAGACCGGGGACGTCATGACAGTAAACAAGTTCTTCGTCTTGGGGAAAAAAATGGGGCGAAATCTTTTTCTCTGTTTCTATACCAGTAGAATGAAGTGTTGGGGTCCAACAAGTTATTTTGCTTCAATCTAGAGCCAAGGAGCTCTGCTGACTCTTTGGGTAAGCCCAAATCTCTGACCAAGTCGTTTAACTCCATTTGGGTGAAGAGTTGAGGCTCACTGGAGGTAGTATCGTTGAGGAAATAATCACCAGATTCTTCACGCTCGCCCTCAGAATCTGCTGGGGTTTCTGGAGGTGAAGGAACCAGAATATCAGGTCCATGAGGCACTGGATGCATTGCAGAGGGTAGATTTGGATATCACGTTTCCTTCCTATTTTTCAAATTGAGCCCTTGTATGTTGCAAGTCATCACTATGGTTGCGGAGCGCTCCCCAAACCATAGGCAAACCAAAACAAAAAGATTTATTCTTATCCTATGACCAATCCCGAAGTTCCTCCACACAAACAGAGCATACGTTATGTGGGGCCCAAGTTTTATCTTGGTCTCCAAGTCTCACTCGGAAATAAGCAAAATACATTTTCTTGACAAAGTCTGTAATGTTTCTTTACAGTAAACTCGCGACAAACACAGTAAAAGCTGTCAAGAGTATTCTTTTGACCTCTTCCAGCCATTTAGCTTTTTCTAATCAAAAAACACTTAATTAAGAACTTGTCCACCGGAACACACAGAAGCGAAATGAACCGCATGGGTTGGAGATAGGGAACAGAATGAAAATATTTCATGGAGGGCAGTGGAGGGGTGGTTGAAGGGGATTTTTGGATGACGGGTTGGGGAAACCCCCTCTTTCCACATATCCTTCTGCCAAACACACACTGAACGCACTCTCACGGGCATCACTCTAATAGTTCCTAATGGTGTCTGCAGAATGCAGCACTTATCAGCTATGGGACGGAGTATTAACAGCAGAAACTTCAGTGAAACGTTACGTTTTTTTGTGTTACATAAGACCCTTTGGATATGTAGGCCTACTTGTACAAAATTATTTTGACCAGTGAATTCAATTTTTTGTAGCAATTAGTGTGATACATATTTTCTAAAGTATGAAAAATAACCCAAAGCCAACATTCCATTCACATGCGACCTGCCATTACGCAAATTAATGGCAGACCTTAGCAGCAGTGATACGTGGGGTGCCAAAGCCAAAAATCACGTTTGCGCAACAATAGTATGTGATGGAATGTTTTTTACTATTTTTCCCATTATCAGCACAGAAAAAAAATACATTGGAATCAGTCATTAAAGTTTAAACAATTTTTTCATCGCAGCCCTGTGTTATAGTTCAAATTACTCACTGG
>NQII01006218.1:110644-126230 GCA_002778355.1 Clitarchus hookeri | reverse complement strand
CCAACCAGCGGTATCGTCAGACACGATTCCCACATGCGAAAATCCGGGAGCAACCCTGCCAGTAATCGATCCCGGTTCTTCTAGGCGGGAGGCGGGTATTCTGACCACTACACCACCGCGGCCCCTCACAAGTGAAACAACTGCGTATACTGCCAACTCCAGCTGCACACGCCACCAATATGTCGTCACTGGCAGGCTACATGTTGAAACGCCGTTCGCCAATAAATGTCTGGGAAGCTATTCGCCAGCCATCAGCCCAACCAATAGGGAACCTTTCGCAGCATACGGTAGCCAATCAGACACAAGGACCGTTCCCGGAGCCTCTCGTAGCTAATGAAAGAATGGTTACGCTTACATCAAAGGAACCGGCACAATGTTTCGCCTCTGTTTACTTTGTACTCTGTGGCGCTCTCATGGCAACAGCAAATGATGAAACAATCGTGCATTGAGTATGCAGAGGAAAGGTGTTGGGAATCCAATGCTGCAAAATAATNCAACAGCAAATGATGAAACAATCGTGCATTGAGTATGCAGAGGAAAGGTGTTGGGAATCCAATGCTGCAAAATAATTTCGTGCAATCCATTAACCTATGCTTATTTATGATTGATAACAACTAGGTAATTTGGCGAATAAATTTGAAGACACGCTGGTTATAAAAAAAAATGTGACCTGTTTAGAGTTATCTATCTCCAGTGCTTACAGTCAGTGTTCTACTGCCGCTTCATAACGTCGATTTTTAACTTTCTTAATTTGTTATTTAAACGCGCACTGAAACACCCGGATGACGTAAGTAAACTTTTGGTTTTTGTAATCCAGCTTACGAATTCACAGATTGTCGTGTGAAGTTTACTGTATTTCAATTACTAAGATAAAGGAGAGCCCGTAATATTAGCGAAACTCGTGAATATAATTTTATCAGCAGTTTTCTGTAATTAAGCCTCCCGCCTATCTGGAGGTTTCTTGCGCGTATGAGGCCGAGACGTGCGAAGCGATAAGGGCGACACTGCAACCCACATGAAGTGCTGCATCGCCACTAAGCGCAAGGCTCAGAACTGGCATGTANGCACTGAAACACCCGGATGACGTAAGTAAACTTTTGGTTTTTGTAATCCAGCTTACGAATTCACAGATTGTCGTGTGAAGTTTACTGTATTTCAATTACTAAGATAAAGGAGAGCCCGTAATATTAGCGAAACTCGTGAATATAATTTTATCAGCAGTTTTCTGTAATTAAGCCTCCCGCCTATCTGGAGGTTTCTTGCGCGTATGAGGCCGAGACGTGCGAAGCGATAAGGGCGACACTGCAACCCACATGAAGTGCTGCATCGCCACTAAGCGCAAGGCTCAGAACTGGCATGTAATGTTCTTGTTGCACTGCGTTTACCTATGGGAGTTTTAGCTGTGATCCTATTATTCTATTGGTGGAAAGTCTGTAGGAAGGTTCAATACAGGGCCCTTCAGTCGTTTCGTATGTTTCTAAAGCGTTTATTTTGAAATACAGTACTTTGAAAAAACCTTTTTTAAACAGTTTTGGTGCACTCTGAAATGGCGTTTCTAATGTGTGTGAAGGCTTGAAAGCACTCAAGAGGCCTTTTTTGAAGCGCGTGTTCTTCACGTAGATGAGCACATTGGGCGCACGTTTAATAGTTTCGCGTTGGAAAGCGTGCGTTTGAAACTCTCCGTAGCGCAGTTCAAGCTGCAGGTTGGCGGGGGCCTTAAGTAACAACGTGCAGGGAAGGCGTGGAGTGGCCGGAGAGAACGGAGGACAGTTGTGCGTGTAGGATGCGAGTGGTCTGACCACAACACCATTCTCATGGAGGAAGTAGCGTGCAAGCAGGTTGGTCACACCCAGCAAGCGACGCGGACAGCGGGTGTAATCGGTTCACGGTTAATTAGGCAGTTTTGAAACCAACCTTGGAAATATGCCACTGCCTGCATATGTTAACTGGAGAGCTGACTGGCGTGCGCCCAGTTAAGTTGGTANACCAACCTTGGAAATATGCCACTGCCTGCATATGTTAACTGGAGAGCTGACTGGCGTGCGCCCAGTTAAGTTGGTATGACCTGAAATTACTTATTTTGCTTTTTATTTTTATTCGCTTAATACTTCTAAACTACTTCATGGAATTTGATGCGGTTTCAAACATCATTTAGAGAATTTCTCGAGGAAGGTTTTGGTGTATAATACCTTTATATTTAATGTAAGCGTAGTAGATAAATGTCGAACCGTTTGTAATCAAGTAGTAAAAACCAGCTTTTAGGGCGATTACATGGCTTGCGCTGACTAAACCATAAGAGATAAATCAAATTAATGTACAGCATAATTGCAGCTCTCAAGAAGGTCTACAGAAAAGTCCGCAATAGCATATGTCTATCTTTTAAGGATGACCCACAGTAACAATTGTTATCTTCCAAAGTGTCGCTGTAAAAAGTAAACTGTTACCGGGCGAAGTCGGGCCGGTTCGCTAGTGTTACATATGGTGTGAGGATGCGCTGTGTTAGTGGCGACTGGCATGTAGGAGGTATGTGTGAGAGCAGCGAGGCGCGAGCTGTGAAGACGGCGAACACTTGTCGCTAATTGACCCGCTGGACCGCCGTCTAATGAGCGGCCAGCTGAGAGCCACAGCGCATCTGCCTCCTGGCCCGGCCTACATGCAGCCTCTTCTGTCCCCTCTCGACACTCTTCATTTACATACTCTTGCCGATACATTACGTGCATTACACACATACATTACGTGTATATCACGCAAGCATTCATACATGCATGCATACATAAGCAATAGCAGAAAAGCTATGTGTATGTGTGGGAGTGTATATATAAACACAGAGAGACAGGGAGAGAACGAGAGAGCGATAAAGAGTGATGATTGGTTTACTGTTAACTGAGTTTTCATGATACTGGTCCCTACACTGACACACAGACTTTCTTTTTATCATACGCTCTAAAGTTGAAACAGACAGCACTGCTCCAAATCAACGCATTTGACTGCATATATATTGAAACTATTCCACTTGAATCAGTAAAATCCTGCCGATCGTGTTAGTTCCTAGTTCTCACTGACTGAACAGTTATTTCTCCTGATTCCTAGTGAATTGCATTCGCCTGCCAGCAAACCCTCAGTGCATTACCCTGACTCGTCAGTATATANTTTCTCCTGATTCCTAGTGAATTGCATTCGCCTGCCAGCAAACCCTCAGTGCATTACCCTGACTCGTCAGTATATAACAATTCATTAACTGAAGATATATTTAGATATGATTAATTCTAGAGATTGGAATCACTGACTGAGATGTAGAGAGCAGGATATTTGGTACTTCTGTTCCCGCGGCATCCCTACAGCCAATCACGCTGGCGGAGGTCGATGTTCTAAACCAGTCACCTAGCACCACCATAGTGGAACCTTGCAACATAGTGAGATCGTAGTTGTAAGTTACGCTCNTGTTCTAAACCAGTCACCTAGCACCACCATAGTGGAACCTTGCAACATAGTGAGATCGTAGTTGTAAGTTACGCTCAGAAGGGATATTGCTTGAGATGCGTCCGGGCGTAATCCCACGGCTAGTTCACGGGTGTTTGCGAACCACAGTCACGTACCTACGCGAAGTCACGTGCAAGTCAGCTGTGTAGACAGCCAGTGACTATATATACGTGACTGCAGTGTATACGGAGCTGTGTCAAGAGCTGTGAAGTTNACCAACCTTGGAAATATGCCACTGCCTGCATATGTTAACTGGAGAGCTGACTGGCGTGCGCCCAGTTAAGTTGGTACGACCTGAAGTTACTTATTTTGCTTTTTATTTTTATTCGCTTAATACTTCTAAACTACTTCGTGGAATTTGATGCGGTTTCAAACATCATTTAGAGAATTTCTCGAGGAAAGTTTTGGTGTATAATACCTTTATATTTAATGTAAGCGTAGTAGATAAATGTGGAACCGTTTGTAATCAAGTAGTAAAAACCAGCTTTTAGGGCGATTACATGGCTTGCGCTGACTAAACCATAAGAGATAAATCTAATTAATGTACAACACAATTGCAGCTCTCAAGCAGGTCTACAGAAAAGTCCGCAATAGCATATGTCTATCTTTTAAGGATGACCCACAGTAACAATTGTTATCTTCCAAAGTGTCGCTGTAAAAAGTAAACTGTTACCGGGCGAAGTCGGGCCGGTTCGCTAGTGTTACATATGGTGTGAGGATGCGCTGTGTTAGTGGCGACTGGCATGTAGGAGGTATGTGTGAGAGCAGCGAGGCGCGAGCTGTGAAGACGGCGAACACTTGTCGCTAATTGACCCGCTGGACCGCCGTCTAATGAGCGGCCAGCTGAGACCCAGAGCGCATCTGCCTCCTGGCCCGGCCTACATGCAGCCTTCTTCTGTCCCCGCTCGACACTCTTCATTTACATACTCTTGCCGATACATTACGTGCATTACACACATACATTACGTGTATATCACGCAAGCATTCATGCATGCACGCATACATAAGCAATAGCAGAAAAGCTATGTGTATGTGTGGGAGTGTATATATAAACACAGAGAGACAGGGAGAGAACGAGAGAGCGATAAAGAGTGATGATTGGTTTACTGTTAACTGAGTTTCCATGATACTGGTCCCTACACCGACACACAGACTTTCTTTTTATCATACGCTCTAAAGTTGAAACAGACAGCACTGCTCCAAATCAACGCATTTGACTGCATATATATTGAAACTATTCCACTTGAATCAGTAAAATCCTGCCGATCGTGTTAGTTCCTAGTTCTCATTGACTAAACAGTTGTTTCTCCTGATTCCTAGTGAATTGCATTCGCCTGCCAGCAAACCCTCAGTGCATTACCCTGACTCGTCAGTATATAACAATTCATTAACTGAAGATATATTTAGATATGATTAATTCTAGAGATTGGAATCACTGACTGAGATGTAGAGAGCAGGATATTTGGTACTTCTGTTCCCGCGGCATCCCTACAGCCAATCACGCTGGCGGAGGTCGATGTTCTAAACCAGTCACCTAGCACCACCATAGTGGAACCTTGCAACATAGTGAGATCGTAGTTGTAAGTTACGCTCGGAAGGGATATTGCCTGAGATGCGTCCGGGCATAATCCCACGGCTAGTTCACGGGTGTTTGCGAACCACCGTCACGTACCTACGCGAAGTCACGTGCAAGCCAGCTGTGTAGACAGCCAGTGACTATATATACGTGACTGCAGTGTATACGGAGCTGTGTCAAGAGCTGTGAAGTTTAGATTGATGCTAATTATTGCAGGAGGATTCTGATATGTACATCAGTGCCGGGCTTGAAACATATACAGAATACAAGATTAAATACTCCTGACTAGACCACAGGCATGTAATTATGCACTCCTTAGGCAACACTTAGACCTCTAACTATCACGCAAGCAGGCAAGGACGGGATCAAATATTTAGGAAACAATCGAGCACATTATACGAGGGGTGATTTTTCTAAGGTTTGATTAAAAAAATATCAAGAAACCGGTTATTGACAATAGAGAAATTTCTTCTCAATGCATCAAACTGAAAGATAACCGTTCCAAGCAAAAAAATATATTGGACGTGGCATTTATTAACGAATATTGGTGTGTTAATAAATATTGCCAGTTTTAATGTTTATTTTTTTTCTAAAATTTAAAGTAAAAATTTATATTTTATCAAAAAAAAAAATTATTAATGAATAGCGGCACTTTTTGGTCACAACAATATTTTAGAAGAAGTTGTGTTCCAACGGACTTTAGTTGAGAACCACTGTCGTGAATGGATCATTTGATTTGTAACGCGTCTTATCTGCCGTCCCGCGAATCACGAACTGTCAGTATGGTACAGATGTAATTGTGATTGGCTCACCCATGTAACAGACTGTCTTCACACAGAGACAAGCTGCCAATAGTCAAATGAAGACTGCAAGGGTGCGTCTAGGATACAGAAATCCAGCCTCCACGAAAATATTTTCGCAAAAAANTCTGAGAAACTGGCGTTGAAATGTTGTTGTTTGAAACAGTTATCTTTATAATTCCCCCATTTAAACTCCGTGGCTGCAGGTTTGGTTTGTCACTGTGCTTTGTTACATTTGACACTTTCTGGTTAGCTCTGCGCCTAAGAACAACACATGATGTTTGTGAGAGTGAACCGTGTGGAAGCCATTCTGAATGAAAATGGCTTCTCACCCAGCTAGGAGCCGATAAATAAACGACGGTAACTTTAATACGTACACAACTGCAGAGTCCGGCGTTGTGAACAATAACGCGAATTATGCACGCCCTTGCCGATTGCTAATTGTTTGCTGCCGTAGGACCAACTTCCATATTCAAGTCGGCCACAGAGTACCTACGAAAGCATACAGAGGTTAAATAACCGCCAACTACAGCCGCACACGCCAGCAAAATGGCGTCACTCACTAGTAACATGTTGAAACGCCGTTCGCCGATACGCGCCTGGTAACGTATCCGCCAGGCGACAGTCCAACCAATAGGGAAGCTTTCTCAGCATAGAGTAGCCAATCAGAATAGGTACGGAAACATGAAAAGGAACCACTGTAGCAAACCATTGCTACAGAGACTTGCCTGTTACGAGGTAGTACAGCGATTGCACACACTAGGCACAGTAATGTCCCCGTAGACTTAAACTTAAGTTAGGTTATTTCAGCTTATATTCATTCCTCTTTTAGGATAAGTAAAACCAGTTGTTTTTGGCAGTAGTCAACACGTGCTGGCAGTTCATTTTGTTCTCTTGTAAGTTTTCAGGATTGACTGGGGATTTGGAAGGGAGAGTTCCAATAGTTCCACACCCCTCGACAGAGTGCTTTGCAAGCAGCACTCCGGTTAAGCCAGCGCAAAATGAATAAATGCAAGATGTCCCTCCCACCGCCTTTACTGGTATCTCTCTAGCCACTAGTAAAGAGCGTGGTTCCTACCTAACTCTCTCCTGTGGCATTTTATGTGAATGCATGTAACAATTTTGAATTCTTTCCTGTCGAAGGGGGTTTGTTACGGTGCGTATGCTGGTTTTTCCGTTTCTCTTGTTAGTTGTACTAGTTTAGCTGTAAGTAGACTGAGGAAGGTGGCCGTCGTCCCGAGCCCTCAGACGCACTCGGCTCCCGTCCCTACCTCGGACCCTCACTCAGCACTCGGATGTAGGGTATGTGAGGGACACTCGTGTGACGTTCTCTGGGCGAGTGTCGACCGCGATGAGGCAGCAGTACCAGGAGTGGCAAGCGATGTGAGTGACGGAGACCTTGGCCGGCACACACGCGGAGTGGCCTCGCTAAGGTCGACATTGGTGGGCGGCGCCCCACCTGACAAGTGCGCAATTACTGCCTCCTGGTGCGAGGAAGTGCGCTCTGGCGGGCAGCACCACCCGGTCACACGCGTCTTCTGCAAGTAACGTCCGCACCGCCCTAGCGCCCTCGCCACAACCGCCTCGCTCCCACGCCCCCCTGCCTCATGACTGCTACTAAGCCTCACTATACTCGCGTTGCGAACAAACGTCATTTCTTATGAGAGAGTTTGGCAGGGGAACATTTCCGCCGCCAGGGGGCCTGTGTTCCGTAACGTAACTTTTAAATTACAATTTTAGCCTACGTGAGTTATAAGAGAAATATTTTACCTACTTTAGAAGTTATTTTATATTTTATTTACGATTATTGCACTTATCATATTTCTAATGTAGAAAATAGATAAAATAGAATATCTTTCCGACACCAGCGCATACCTAGTGGGAAAAATTTTCTCTTTGTCGAACTTTTAACATTGATTTTCGCAACCTGTAGGATAAATAACCTTACCGATGCACAGCCTTACAGACCGTCACAGTTGGCAGACATAACTTTGTTTCATTCACGTTCGCTCGGTTACCCCTCTCTCAGTAGATAAATACTCTGGGAATATACATTTTTGCCAGGGAAGGTAAAATTCAATCCCCTAACCCCGTATGATTTTGCTTATTATCATTTTAAGTATATACAACAAACATAAGTGTTGTGAAACTTCTCAAAATAATTGCATATTGACAGCTTCCTTGCGCAGTTAAGTATAACCATTCGGCCGTAGTTTAGTCGGCGGGCTTTCATCAGGTGTAATTAGGTGCCACTGTTACAGATCTTATTTGCATAGTGCAGCCTCACGACGGAGACACAGCACACATTGCTCGTAGGAGCGATTACGTGCAAGGCGTGCGTGTTAGCCTCGCCCGTATCGCTGCATTGCTTCCGAGACTTGATTGCATAAAATTCTCCCGTGACCATGTACTCTTAACCCTTTCAGACCTGCATTGATTTGCTGTTTCGGTTGTTGCGAAAAAGACGTTTTATGATCCATGCTGTACTTAAAGTCGACAAAACAACTGCTTCGTTTTCACAACTAATGAGCTTTGTGTAAGGCTATAGTAATGTGAACCAATCATAACCTAGAGCAATAACATGGTTTATGAAATGAGGAAATATCATTGGCCACTGAACCTCGTGATGTGCACTACCATCGTGGTCGCCATTTTGTATTTATTTAATTTATTTATAAATTCTTGTTAAGATTTAATATTAAAATTCAAACATTATAACATATTAAGTCATTTTACGAAATTCCTCAACCAGAATGAACTCATTTGACTCTATATTTTCCCATGCAAGACTGAAAAAGGAATAAATAAAGAATTAATCATTATTTCGCATATAGATTCAACAAAAACAACATGGTCAAAATATTGTGGACTGGCAAATATCTATCAAGAAATGCCCTATGCGCGGTATGCGTTCATTTTCAACAAAATATTTGCTGTGAAAAGAAAGTTGCGGTGAAACAGAAATAAATGCAGAGTGGAAGGGTTGCAGCCAAGTCCCTAACAAGCATTTCTTGTGCAGCCCTTCGCTGCCGCTGCACCAGAGTGTCTGTCGTCTGCTGCAAACGCACAAGTGCATTGTGGGCGCTGCTCCTGGGATTGCAGCTCGCTCCGCTGCTTTAAGGCGGTCACCTTCCTCAACTCTGAACTGCGTTTTAACGTGTTTGAAATGCGGTTTTTTTTCCTGCGAAACTATTGAGCGTGTCCCCCAGATGTTTACACGAAAATAACAAATTCTCCATAAAAGAACGGAATGACACTTCCAAGGTATCACACGCGGTATAAATGCTGTTATTGTGCCCTCGAGCATTGTTGAAGACAATTTTTTTTAAATTTGTGTAGCTTAAACTTATTACCAGGACACAGAGTACTTAAGAATACAGAGGTGGAATAGACAAACTGCAGCCGCACACGCCAGCAACATTGCGACACTGGCAGGCAACGTGTTGGAACACAGTTCGCCTATCAGCGCCTAGTAACTCACTCGCCNGAACACAGTTCGCCTATCAGCGCCTAGTAACTCACTCGCCAGCCGGCAACCTTTCACAGCTTGCAGTAGCCAATCGGACAGAAAGCCCGTTCCCGGAGCCTAGCGCAGCCAACCCGAGAGTGGGTACGCCCACGTCAAAGGAACCGCCTTGACAGTTAGTCTCCGTGTACTTATGTGTGTTGTGCTGTCAGCGAGCGCTGACTCATGCAGCTCCAAGGACACGACTCCAGAGGAGAGAAGGCCGGTGGGAGGTGAGAAGGGAGGAGGTGTGACGTCACAGGCCTACACTCGGTCGACAGCTCACGCCTGGCTGCGTCCAACACATTCCAGAAGGTCGGCGAGTGCCTCGCCTTTTGAGAACCGTCTCGCTGCTGAATCACGTCATCTCTGGGAAGTCGTAAAGGGAAGGATAATCTAGAAAGGATTAGCGCAGGTGTGAACCCATTNGCTGAATCACGTCATCTCTGGGAAGTCGTAAAGGGAAGGATAATCTAGAAAGGATTAGCGCAGGTGTGAACCCATTAGGTCGCAGATAAATACCGTGCATAACTTTAAGGTGACAATGAACACAATTTGCATTCGGAACTGTACTAAAGTCGCGCCGGCCTAAGAACTGACTGGGCCCTGCCTACCTTAGTGAAAGAGAGAGACAGAATGACTCGCAAAGCACCCACTATGCCCAACACAGGTAGCTGGGCAGACGAATATGCAGGCACTCCCTCCCGCCCGCCGTGCTACCGTCAACCAATTGGAGAAGACGCCCGACATAGGCAGAGCTCCCAAGTCCTAAGTTACAGTGGCGCCACTGTGTATAATACCTTCATAATGCTCTGTCGTACATGGTGACCAATTAAAATGTGTTTGTGTTTGATGTTTTGGCAGCAGCATAATTTCAACAATAAATTATATCCAACACATGCTATAGGACGCAGATTTCTGACATGTGCAGTGTACGCAATCGAAGCCACTTGGTGATGTTATGGCATGGCAAGCCTATCATAGACCCGTGGCATCCCAGTGGACAGTGTTCACGGCAGGCGTGGTGTGTGTTCAGCAAATTGAGCTGCCGCGCTAGGAACTAGGCCACCAGCTGGGATACAAGGCGAGCGCGCAGCAGAAGCTCCCTCATATCCCTCCGCCGGCGCCGACAAGCACGGCGGTGAGTTCATTTCACTCACTTCAGTGCTCATAGCATTTATGCTGGACAACCCTCTGCTCATGTTTCAATAAAATAGTGTGTTGTCACAGAATGCAGCGTATCATGTACACTGTTAGAAAAAGTGTCCGTAAAATTACTGGAAGTACCGGTTACAAATTATCCGGACATCTTCCTGAAGCCACGGACTCTTCGTTATTTTCAATAACGTTTTCTCCGCATATTTCACATAAATCTCCATGAATTCACTAAACGTGTCCACAAACTTACAAGTTATTTTTCTATGTTGGTGTTTCACTGTGTATAAAAATGACTGTAAAAAGTTTTGATCAATTTAGTCCGGTAGCGGGATTTGAACTTGGAATAAAGAAATATCAGCCCAACACCTCCACTCACCTGCCACGATTTAATAAGTAAAAGCATTGTTAATAAGTTACGCATACAGAATGACGCATGTACATCTCTACGTCAGAGTGCTTGCGAGTTTGTTATTTCAATTCAGCTTTACAAACAGAGACAGGAAATAGAGGTTTTTTCCGTTATGTATTTTACTGTCTATAACAGAGAAATTAAAAAAAAAGTTTAAATATTTTGTCCTGTAGTGGAATTGTAACACCACCCACATAGCTCAGGATATCCACTGGATATCCCAATTGCATCCAGAATATCTTAGTCATCTAAGTCCTGAAGTGAATCTCTTCAGGATATCCGTTGGGTATCTAGTAGTAGATATCAGTTCGTACCACTTCCTGGATATCCATTAGATGTTACAAAACCTTCAATGGCTATTATTACTTATGGTAAGTGTCGAAATCGAAAGATGTTATATAGGATATCCACAATATCCATATCCTTGAGGGAATATTGGGCAGACATTTGGATATCTTTTGGCAGTCTTTGGGATGTAACTTAGTTATTCCTGGATGTCCCTGGATATCCTGAACGTCCATGGGGACAGTAATGATATATTCTATGGATGTCTGTGTGCTATATGGTCACTCACCTACCTCACCGTTACACGAAGTACTGTATTTCGTAAAGATGGATTTTACACGCAAGTGACGAATGCGCCTCTCTTAGTTTCAAGTGGTGTTAGAGCGCTAGCTATGTTGTTTTATTTACCGTTTATGAAACGATGTAACGAATCAATGGTTTTATTTTCGTTATGTGCATATTTCACGTATATAAAGAAGGTTTTGTCCTGAAGCGGAATATGAAAAAGAATCAAAGAAATGGCACTACATGAGTGGTTTGCCACTCACCTACTACTATTTTACACGAAGTAGTGTTCTGAAGATGGGATTTTATACGCTTCAGGTATCATCGGCATTGTTCGTGCCTCAAAGTCGAACCCATAAGAATACGAAGAGCTTCCGTAGTTTATATTTACAGAGATCATTTCCGTTATTCGTCATTACGGAGTGCCTTTCCGTAAAATAACTCTTCATCTCCATAGAAGTTTCCGTAAATCTAGAGAGATTTCTAAGAGCGTAGAGGCGACTGTGACTGGAAGAATTAACACGGCTCTACGCCTGGCCGGAGGAGTCGCTGAGAGAGTGCAGGCAGTTGGCTTGTGGTTGCTCCTGCAGCACGCCTGTGTGCCCGGAGGGACCGCAGGGTGCGGTCGTGGTGCTCCTGGACGATGCTGCGGTGCTCGTGTTACACGTGGTTGCCTAGGCGGAGCTGCGAGCAGTCCACGACTAACTTATGCGAGTGTTGCTGTCCCATACCTACATCTTAAGTACCGCACTACCAACATTCGTCACTTTCTTCAAAGCTATTTTTTTAAATTTAATTCATTTATCAGAATACTTATTGACTGTTCAGTATTTACACCGAGAACTGTAACACACAAGGATCATGAACTCCGGGTACAACGCTTTCAGATTATTCGTTATGAAAAATGAGGTAGAAAACATAATAAGAACTATGACGCCCTAATATGTAATTAAAAGCTCTTCACGATGAATTGAGAACTTTGAGGCCCTAGGTACTTTTCTTTTCAGCCATAGTTTATCCTTTAACTACCTTTTTAAATATATATATTGCCATGTACGTGATAAACACATGTGTATATTCCACCGCACTTGGAAGTGAACGTCTAAGGATAAAATAAAATATATGTATGGTCTTATTCCAAATGAGAGGGCTTTCTGAAGTGCTCAGTTTACCGCGAACAGACTATAATGTAGAGAGACGCCTTTAAATTGGAAACTAACCGGTTCAGTCCCCTAGTCCATGGCCGAGGTAACGTTGCACATGAAGGATGTGATTGGCTGCGACTACAAGCAACAAGGAGCCAGCTGCCGGTGTTGGGAACGTCTTTCTTGGCAGCAACCTGATTCGTTGAAGCTTCTGCACCTCTTATTTATGAATGGCCACTGCTGACATCAGCGAACACACAGCCCGTTCTTCATTGGTTCATTCCGGATTTTATGGCACCTAGACAGAAATTGTGTCAATCTGGAATTGACTCAACTGCGGATTCGGAATTCAGTCCGCAGATCAGTGATGGATTCTTTGTGTCAACATTTGCACATAGAATCCAGCATCAGGTGCCGAGTCACTCTTCTCAGTTATCTTCTGGCGGGCGTGACCATTAATTCATATTAATTAAGTTTTGAAACCCTCTGCTGAAGTAGACATGCTTCCAAAATCTAATCTAATTTCATCTCCTTCGTTTTGTGACAATGATACCACGGTAGTTTTGTTTTAAATTAACATTAAATAATAATAATGCATTGCATTGTTGTATTTTACATTCTCCTGCTTAAATCTGGAAGTTGTCACCAGAATTCTCAAAATATTAATTAAACATTTAAGTAGTTAAAATGTTACATTCATTAATAACTAAGGTAAAACTTTGATAATCGCTGTTTCGCATGAAGGTTGCGTCATATTACAATACAGGAGGCAACTTTTGTAAACCATTGCGTCACGAATTAAACATGGCCGTTGTGGAATACAAAGCAACGAAGGCATGGATATGCCGTTGACATTGCCATTTTTGTTTAATAAACCCGCGCGCATTGCTTTGCAGTAGTATTTACGCATTGTTGAATACTAAAAAAATATTTAGAAATGAGATGTGAATATTATAAAGCTGCAATACTCACGTGAATTTGTAATTTTCTATACAATACAGCATCATTTTTTTCTAACAGAAAAAAAAATGTTTTTCACTAGTTAACCCAAATATTTACATCCAAAATATTTGTAAATGGAAAACTTTTAAAAAATTCCTTAAATATTAATAGAACAGGCAGGAACTATATATTCAAAATATTTTGTTAGTCTAAGTGTTTCAAGTACCGTTACTAAAGCTGTTTTGGTACCTCTAATTTTACACAAATGTCTAATTGCACTGCAAATATAGCAAGTTTTTTCTCAGTGATTCACAATTAATTTATCTGCTGGTTCGCACGAGTAGCAGGAAAATGGCAGTTTTGCGCCACCTGGCGAGGATTGGGGATATGCGGAGGCCATCTTGGATGACGTCATGCCGAAACTATATGCTCTGTCATTCCTCGCCGATGGTGGCCGTCTTGGATTTCCCTTTTTCCCCTCGGAATTTCCCTTTTTTCCTTTTGCTCTATAATTCCTTCCGATATTTTCATGCTCTTGCATTCCGATTCTTTTCTCTCGTGCTCTGATAATCCGATAATATTTTTTTCTCATGCTGTCTCATTCCCTCCTGTCTCTCGCCCATTTTATCCCTTGGAGTTTTCTCATATTCCTTCCGGTCTCCTTTATTTTCTCTCTTGTCTCCTATCCCTTTCCTCCCTCTCTTGTGGTACAGTGGCAATGTTGCAGAGCCTTATATTAAAATGTGACTTTTGGGCGTGAGTTTGATACTTCGTAGGACCCCATATTTTTTTTTTTCATTAAATGTAACATGCAGATAATAACTTGGTACGTAAAGAAAAAAATCTATTTTTACAAACGGTTAATAATTTTTGTAAAATTAAAAATAGTACACTCGTACTTTAGTGACCATGTCATTTTCATGAAAATGTATGACACTACTAGTATGCAATCAATTTATGTAAAAGGCTAACAGTAATATAGCAATGTTAAGAAATGCTAGCTAGTTTTTTTATAGGCCTACGCAAGTTATTAACTGGTAGCAGCTCTACGAATGGGGCTCATATTTACTACAAACAACACACTGCGCACCCACAGAGGGTGTCAAATGGATGCTAGTACGCGAACTGCTGTAGGGTAATATGAATCTTCCATGGCGACTCATATAGCGACTGATATACCAGCTCGTGGACCAGGCCTTGCAGAAGCTTGTACAACAGCAAGTACGGCTGAACGTATCGTGTAATATCGGTTTTGCAAACGTTACATGTTTTCTCGACAACCGTTCACCTGAGAATGTTACACCAAGACGTTTTGTGTTTATTCGATGTGCACGTCATTATTACGTCATAACAATCAATAAACACCCACGGGTATTACGCTTTTGTTGGTTAATAACGTAGCAGCTCCTAGATTCCTATTGAAGGGCGACGTTACCAACCGCCTAATGTTCACAGATGACAGACATCAAATCAGGCTAGCACTGTAAACGAATTTGTCGTGTCATCTCACGAGTTTCTGACGTTTTGCAAATATAATTTCAATTGCCAGCTTTCAAGGGCGTGTTTCTTACTTAATAATCACGTTATGTCATGAGTAACACTATGCCTTCTACCTAATTTTCGATAACGAAGTCATCTCACAAAGCTGGTATTTGTAGTTAGGATAATTCTGTTTAGTGAGTGATAATTCGCTGCGAAAGACATGATTTTTTGGATCTTTTGTATTATTGCAAGTAAATAAGAAGATTAAATGTAGGTAGTTTATTTAACTAAGACCTCTATCTGTCGTGAACGTGGTCATGCTCTGATATTAGTGACAATATCAAGACTTTCCAATGTGCGAACATTCAGCGTGATGACGATAACAACGAAATGTTTCAACTTGAGAACGTGATTGCCAGGTATGATGGTAGTTGGCTCGTGCGAGAGTGGCGTGTGACAGGTAGTGTGCGTGTTGACGTAGGTTACGTCCCATGCAGGCGTGGGCTCGACGTACCCCCC
>NQII01006218.1:24280-110607 GCA_002778355.1 Clitarchus hookeri | reverse complement strand
ATTTTTCGTACAAATCTGAAAATTGAACCAATTAAATACTTACGTTAAGCTGTAGTTCCAAATAACCGTTATCTGTATTCAAAAATCATAAAAAATATTTCCTGGGAAAATTTTTTGCCGTTCACTCTTATTTTGAAGTTAACTATTGAGATTAAATTTCAAATTAATGTTGTCAGAAGCTGAATAAAGCCTTACCGCAAGGGTACAAAGTGTAGGATTTCAAAGAAATTGCGATATGCCACTGGTTGTGACTCCATTAAAATCTTTAAACGAAACCAAACTTTGCGTTAAAACAATTCTTCTACATGTGTACGAATAATGGTTATAAGTTACAGGACCAAACAAAAACACACCACGTTTTATTTTTCGAACGGTTTGGTATTTTTATCAAGTTATCGTCGTTATCACATTAAAAAAACCATTAAACATCCACAAAATCCAAAAAATAAACTGCGGCTCTTGACNTAAGTTATCGTCGTTATCACATTAAAAAAACCATTAAACATCCACAAAATCCAAAAAATAAACTGCGGCTCTTGACAGCTTTACGTTAGCCGACTACGTAATTGTTCTGCTAGAACAGGGGTGTCCAGCCCGCAGCCCGCCGCTGTTTCACATGATGCGGCCCGCGGACCTACTTGTGTAATATAAACACCATTCCAGCTTCGAAAGACAGATTAATTCCTTTAGATATGTACGGAATTTTCTGTAGGTGATATACTTAATTATATTAAACACTGCGTTATATTAATAAAAAANTCCTTTAGATATGTACGGAATTTTCTGTAGGTGATATACTTAATTATATTAAACACTGCGTTATATTAATAAAAAAACTGAATAAAATACTTTATTTTTTTTTTAAATCTATGTTTATGAAGTTATTGTGAGTTTTACACTTGCAGCACGTTGACAAGTCAACAATAAAATGTTTCGGCTCTTTGTATAAAAACGGTTGGACACCATTGTGCTAGGCCGTCTGACTAAGAACAACTCGTTTTTGCTGCTTGAAGGCAACCGTTTTTTATTATACATCTTTACCTAAAAACATTTAACTTGTACTAATTAAATGTCGTTAACAGCAATATTGATTTTCATTATCACGAGTGAGTGAGTGAAGGGATTTGGGCGGCTCTTAAAAGCGAGGTCTTGAGAGCCGATGAGGGTGACTGAGGTGAGTATGGAGCAGCGCCGGAATGAATCGGCGGGAGAAACGAGAGAACCCGCCTACCAGCGGCATCGTCCGGCATGATTCCCACATGCGAAAATCCGGGAGTGGCCCGGCCGGGGATTGAGCCCGGTTCGCCTTGGTGGGAGGCGAGCAGGCTAACCACTCAGCCACCGCAGAACCCACTATCACGAGTTAAAATCTCTCAAAACCTCGCTGTTAAAAGTCGCCCAAATCTATTCACGAGTCAAAATCACAATTATAACCGCTTTTTAATGCAGTACAAGTAAAGTAAAACAACCATTCGAAAAGATTACCAAGTAAAAAGAATTCGTTGTGTCTGGAAGTAATTTCACAAATATTTAGAAATAATCAAAGACAAAAAAACACTGAAGGGAAATTAAAAAACCTTTTATTATACGACAGTAAAATTGTGTCACAAATTTCTTTGACAAGCCGAAGAAACAAGTGCTAATTATTTGATTGTAAATTATTTCAGTTGTGTGAGTCAGTTGATCCCAGAGAGGGTTTCTGTCCCCGTCGCAGAACAATGCCAGCGCACTTCCGTGTTATAGACGCTTCCTATTCTTCGCCCATTACACTTGTCCTTACACAACAACTTCAATGTGCACTTCCAGGTGATGCAAATAAGACATCTTATGTAGCGTGCTGTACTTCAGAAACGACACACTTGTTTCCTTCTCATACGAACCGCACACAATCTAGAACAGTAGCACGGTTTACCAACCAGTTCACAGTTAATGGTGCAATTTTGAAAACCCTGCTTAGGATCTAAGTTTCTTCTTATCCTGCATCCTTCTGCAATATGTAAAATTCAATTTGCCATGGACCATCACACCTTATTCAAGCGCCATGCTAATGATAACTAGATACCTGCAAACTTCACGTTATTATTTGGTAATATGCTAGACTCTACTTCTCTGTACAAACTTGAGCGGAATTTGCGATCTCACTGGTTCCTGGCAAACATATGGTGCCATCTACACTGGAGAGCCAAAAAAACTGGTATAGGCGTGCGTATACAAATAACAGAGGTATGGAACCGATAAGAGTAACGCGATGCGGTCGACAGCGCCTATATAAGACAACACGTGTCTGGCAAAGTTGCTAGATCGGTTACTGCTGCTACAATGGCAGGTTATCAAGATTTGAGTGAGTTTGAACGTGGTGTTATAGTCGGCGCACGAGAGATAGGACATAGCATCTCCGAGGTAGCGATTAAATGTGGATTTTCGCATACGACCATTTCACGAGTGTACCGTGAATATCGGGAATCCGGTAAAAGTCAAACCTTAGACATCGCTGCTGCCGGAAAAAGATCGTGAACGAACGGGACAAACGACGACTGACGAGAATCATTAAACGTGACAGACGTGCAACCCTTTCTCAAATTGGCGCAGATTTCAATGCCTCCTGCATACCTTCAGACATTAGTCGAGTCCATGCTACGTCGTCTTGCGGCACTTCTGCGTGCTCGTGGGGGCCCTACACGATATTAGGCAGGTGTACCAGTTTTTTTTTTGGCTCTCCAATGTATATCAGTGTGGTCGCTTTACTGGACATCGGCCGCACATCACTTGTCGGCCAACGTCACAAGTCACACGAGCATACAAAATCTTGCAGTTTAGTCTGCTGCCTCAAAATAACGTGAGTTTCNGCCACGTCGTCTTGCGGTACTTCTGCGTGCTCGTGGGGGCCCTACACGATATTAGGCAGGTGTACCAGTTTTTTTTTGGCTCTCCAATGTATATCAGTGTGGTCGCTTTACTGGACATCGGCCGCACATCACTTGCCGGCCAACGTCACAAGTCACACGAGCATACAAAATCTTGCAGTTTAGTCTGCTGCCTCAAAATAACGTGAGTTTCNCCGGCCAACGTCACAAGTCACACGAGCATACAAAATCTTGCAGTTTAGTCTGCTGCCTCAAAATAACGTGAGTTTCCCCTTGTCACCAGTGATAACAATGAATTGTTACGAAAGGAAGAATGTTAGTTATATTAAAATTCCTGCTCTAATGTGTATAATACAAGATAACACCGACTTCAATTAACAGTACATTTAAATATTGCACAATTAATAAAACGTCAAGTCTGAGAACTATTTTTATTAATTCGGTACCAACTTAACTGGCAGCCCGCATGCCGGCGTGTGCTGTACTATATATGAAGTGATTTTTTTTTCAAAGGTTGATTTCTAAATTGCTCACTTTACCGTGGACTGCATTTTAGCTATCGGGAAGATGATTGGTCTTAAGAGACTCGCAGTTTACGGTAGCTACTGATCAATAACATCTTCCTTGTGTTACATTATGTCTGAATGGGTCCAGATCATAAGTATTGTTTGTAAAAAACAGAAAATAAATACTATAAATATCAGTAAAACCCTATTATAATGATTCTTGTTAATGCATGACATGGAATATATTTGCCGTATTGCAATCCGTCCAACGAGTAATTACAACTGATTTTAATGATTCCAGTTAATTAGTTATTTGATATGTGGAAATGTCTTTTCTCGCAAAGACTTAAATATGTGTATTCACATTATCAGCGATGAAACACATCTTCGTGACGTCACGCAACCTCATCACTTCCGCTCGCAATGCAAATCTTCAACGATAACACGTGCGAAGCAGATGAAGCATTACAGAAGATTCCTTGTGTACGACGTATGACATCCTTCAAAAATGTTTTAAAAGCGATGCCACGAAATGAACTTTTTGAAATTACGCGGATTATGTCACGATACCGGAAACAATTGAGCTGTGTTTTTAATTTAACTATTTGGTTAATTCCTTTTATGAATGTTTATCATTAACTCTTAATAGTTGCAGTTTTATACAATATTTTAGGTTCGACTTTCAAGAGTTCGATATTGAGGGCCGCTCAAATATCTTCACTCCACCACACGAGTATTTGGTGGATTGAAGAAGAGGAAGAGAGTGTAATGGATGTCGGTTGATGGGCAACATGAAGGGAAGATACACGATCATGAAGATGGTACCAAGGACAGAGGATCCTGAAGGGATGCCATGCAAAAACTTGTCTAGGGCCACAACACTAGTTACAGTAACACAACAGCTCTATTTGGTATTGAATTTCCACTTCTAAAGTCGGTATATAACATTTTGAATATAGTAGCGCGGCCAAATTCGTTTTGTATAGTAGTCTGTTCATAAACTCACTCCTAACTATTTTGTCATCAATCAGTAAACTAAAAGTAAATAAGTATAACCGGTAATGAATGCATTTTAAAATAGCAGAGGTAGCAGGCAACAATGGAAAAATTGCACTCTATACACGACGGCGGCATAGCGATTTTATCTTCATGATAAATCTACTCACAAATTTTCCCAGTCGTTGAAAAAGTTTTAAGGAAGATTTTATGATCACATAATTAATAATATGCTAAATACATTTGGTGCATTTGTGAAATAAAGCAAGGGTATACAGTTTGATCCGTTCTCATTGCGATACAAAAGGGACTTGTCGCGCGGAAGCTAATAAATTGGTGTTAGGTGTACAAGTGTAGAGCAATGCAGGACACGGAGTGTAGGAAGTGCTGCGTGACGACCGAGCGTGTTCGATGCTCACAACACACGCTCACCCGGTGCAAGTGCGTGCTGATCCAGCTTCGCACCGGAGAAATCCGACTGGATAAAAGCGCACGGAGTGTTATCGACGGCCACAGGAAATCTGCGCAATTTACGTCGACACCTGTAACTCAGCCTTCGTGGCAGCTCCCGTGATAAACATGTAAACCAGGACGAGTGGAAGGAGGAAATGATATTCTGTGTTCGAGTAGGACCTTCATTATTTATCGCGTCGCGTGTTAGTTTTTTATCTTTCGCTACCGTCCTACACTAATATGAACATGTTACACCTTCATCATATTTGTTGTGTCGGCTGCACGCGGCAGATATCACGGCAAAACATTTTAGGGGAAGCTCGTGTGGCCAGTATTCTTTCTCAGTGGTCGATGACGCACACAATCTCCTACAATCTAAATCTGAATCAGTGATTTCAATCAGTAGAATTGTTTTACTGAATCTTCAGTAAGTGGACTGTTATGTACAGTCGGATCAGTGTAGTAATATTCTGAGATTTCACTACCAGGCCAGAGCAAATCACTAGGGACGTGAAAACCAGCAAACTAAAATTATTGTTGACTTATTTGGAGCATTTTCAGCATACCAGCAGTCTAATTCGCAGATTTAAAGCAGTTTTAACTGTTTAAATTTTAGCGTGTAGGCTCGTTATTAGTCACTGACGGCACTCGTTAGTGACATGATTTAATCATTAGTTCTCGGAGAGAACGGATACATATAGATACCCGCTCGCTGCTTCGCATCCCGCCCGAGCGAGTGGAAGTGAAGGACAGAAGCAATATGATAGCGGCGGCAGCAAGTCAAAGGATTGTTTTGAATAACAGGTGAGTGATAGACTGGTGGCTGCGTATCTGTTATAGAAAGCGAGCCGACACGATAATCATTTTTGCGGCGCGCGCTGCTGACCCTGGTTGTATTGAGTTCTTACGTCTATCTGAAACATTTTCTAGTGGTTTACTGCTCTAAATTCTGTCCGCATGACACAGGGTGCGTCGAACTTTCCAGATCAAGGCCAGCAGAGTATACATTGTGCGACGGGCTTCCGGGCCGGGTGTAGTTGAATGGATGAGCGGCTGAGTTTCAGCGACAGAAGACGAGCAGCGAGAGAAGTGACCAATGGAAGGGAAATCTGCGATTGCGAGTACCAAACAGTGAAGTGTGCGGCTGGCAGGCTGAACTATTGGACTAGATGTGTGAGTGAAAGACATTACAAATGGTGGCAACAGATCGACTAAACATGTGTTAATAATGAGTATAAGTGTATTGACTGTAACCAAACAGAGACGATTAAAAAGGACCTAAATAAAAGTTGAAATAGACATTAAATATTGCGCTCGCTGTTAAATAAAAAGAATAATAGTGGAGACAGATAATTTAATGCTGTAAATAATAGCTGTGTGGATAAAATATAAATCTAATTTAGTCACTTTCTTTTTATTAAGACCTCCAGTCCTCACGAACGCAGATACTCCCCTCAGGCGTCCAATGTAACACTGGTATCAGAAGTGGGATGTCGGCATTTTATTGTTAATCAAGTTAGACAAGAGGCTAGTAATACGTGATTAAAAATAATAAGTAATTAAAACTGTTTTGTACAACCGTAGCAGTGAATGTTAACTTTATAAATGTCTACAGAACTGGAAGCACTGCGAGCATTAATGGAGGGGCTAGGTATCCAAATGAGCGCAAGTGGAAAAAAAGAAGATGTACGTAACCAAGTTAGACGTGTAGCAGATAATGCACATGACCTTGTAATAGTGTACATGACAGTGAAAAATATCGAAATTAGTTCTGTAATGAACCTGTAAATAGTGTAAATGAAAAAGTGGGCAGTGTAAATAAAAGGACATACTGTGTCGAGAACAAAATGAAACAGGAAATGAGTGTATTGAAGAAGAAGTGGCAGGAATTTCTTCAGCAACGGAGTTCCAGTACCACAACATCGACAGCTGAGAAAAGTGAAGAAGCAGAGCAAGTCTAAACCAATACAGCAACCTCACAGGAAAGCAAGAAGATCTGTGGCATTGGTGTCGTGCAGCCAGCAGAGGGGAATGGGGTCTCAATTCAGCCCGCCCCTTACGATGGTCAGACTTAGTGGCAGGAGTACCACCACCAATTTGAAATAGTCGCCAACCTGAATGACTGGTCACCCGAACAGCGTGCTTACTACTTCACGACTGTACCGAGAGGCCCCGCACTGAGCATTCTATAATCTCTGGCAGGACGATATAGACTGGAGTACCCCACACTGATGTCGTTGTTGGAGCTACGTTTCGGCGACCGGTACCTGCAACGTGCCCACCATGTCCAACTGCGAAGCCGCACCCAGCGACCAGAGGAGCCACTGCAGGAGCTATGGCAAGACAATGTACGGCTCTCCCACCTATCTCTAGAAGGGTAGCGACATGATCGCAGTTGCCTTCTTCATCAATGCCATCGACGACACAGAGGTACAGCAAGCGGTACGTCTGGCTGCACCCCACAACATGCAGGACGCCCTGGTCCGAGCATTGGAGGTGGTGTCAGCAAGACAAGGAGCCACAACCCCACGTCAGGTACGGGCAGTGACGCTGAATGAAGGCGACGAAGACAGCATGAAGAAGACACTGAAGGAGTTGCAGATTGCTGTGAATGACATCGCTTCCAGTGTCCGCGCTACAAATCTTCACCGCCCCACACCTAAGAGGTTGGAGTCTTGGTCATGTGGACAGCCGGGGCGCCTGACAGCCTACTGCTTACAACAACAACAACAGCAGCAACAACAGCAGAAGCAGTAGCTAGAAAAGAGGTAGCGAGAGACAGGTGCCAATAAGACACATTCGGAAAACTTGTAAACACCGATCTTAAGGGGCGAAGGTCGGTGCAATACTGGTGGATGGGAGCCTGAATGATGTTCCTTACCAGAAGGTCGTCGACACTGGGGCGACCAAACAGTAGTAATACCAGACATCCTCGGGCCTTCACCCAAGCGATCGCCTGACAAAAGGATGTAATTGTGGTAATTGACTACAGTAACAGGTGAGACCACACCAGTAATCGGTAAGAGAAAAGTGATCTTGAGGTTTTTTGACATTAGCATAGATCATGATGTTTACATGGCATAAATAGAGGATGAATGTCCTTTGGGGCTTGATGCACTAAGTAGGCTGGGATTCTGTATCGATACTCGACTTGGTGTGCTACAGGTAGACAGTACAAAGTTGGTGGTGTCAACATGGCATAATTTGTCCTCCGCAATTAGCCACTCAGTATTATGCAGTAAGCCCACTGTGCTGTACGTGTCTAGTAAAATTGTAATTCCAGGCAGATGTCAAGGACATTTTGTCAGGTGTTTGGTTCTAATTGAGCCAGTAGAGAGGATGGGCGTTCTGCTAGGTAAAGTCGTAGTAGCAAGGACTTTGGTCTCTTCTAATTCTGACAGTTTTCCCGTTAGAATGATACATTTGTCCGATAGTGCCATTCGTCTTGAGGAGGGGGCTGTGATAGGTGTTTGCAAGCAGGTCACGTATTAATTCCCAAATGATCCAAAATATTCTACAGTAGAAAAAATTGAATGTCATTTACCAGAAGGGACGAAAGGAAAACCTTAACTGGCAAAAGGAGAAGGCTGTCTCAGTACTGCAGAGAAACAGAGATGCCTTCTCGTGTGGACCAAATGACCTTGGAAGGACTGACGTGACCTGCCACCACATAGATACAGGAGATGCCAGGCCCAAAAATCAGCCACCAATATGACTGCCACTAGCTTCGCATGAGGCTATTGAGGAATTCTGAAGGAAAGGAAGAATCTAGATGTGATAGAATCATCTGTTAGTCCATGGTCATCCCCCATCATTCTTCTTAAGAGGAAAGATGACTCTCTGAGGTTTTGCATAGATTATCGCTAGGTTAATAATGTGACCAAGAAAGACTCTTATCCGCTGCCAAGGATAGATGACACATTAGAGAGCCTAGCAGGTTCACAATGGTTTTCTACTCTGGACGTTAAGAGCGGGTACTGGCAATGCGAAGTGGCCCCAGAGGACAAAGAGGAGACTGCAATTTTTTGCCAAGGGAAAGGAATCTAACAGTTAAATGTTATGCTTTTTGGGCTGTGTAATGCCTCTGCTACCTTCCAATGCCTGATGCAAAAAGTCCTGCCTTTAGATATCTGTCAGGTTGACCTAGATGACATTGTTGTGCCAGGAGGGACATTTGAAGAGCACCTATCATTCTTAGACTCTGTATTCCAGAAAAAGGCCGCAGCTAACTTGAAACTTGTTCCTAAGAAGTGCCACCTGTTTTAAAAGAAAATAAATTTATTGGGACATGTAGTGTCGGCCCATTGTATTAAAACATATCCCGAGAAGACCAAAGCTATAAGAAATTAGCAGACACCAGCGGACAAAACAGAAATGCTGAGTTTTCTGGCATTATGTGCCTACTATTGTAGATTTGTAGCTGGGTTCGCCACGATTGCCAAACCATTACATAAGCTGATTGAGGCCAAAGGGATATATCATTCACTGAGTGTGAAGATGCATTAAGTAAACAAAATAAAATTCTGATATCTCCACCAGTCCTGGATTTCCCGAAAAATGAGGGTGTATTCATTTTGGACACTGATGCTAGTGATGTAGGCATTGGAGCTGTGTTATCTCAGGTTCAAGATGGGAAGGAAAGACCACTAGAATGCTTCAGTAAGGTATTGCCTAAGCTTGAGAGGAGTTACTGTGTTACACCTAGGGAGCTTCTGGCCATGGTGAAGGCAATTTCACACTTTCACCCCTACCTTTATGGCAGATATTTTGTTCTAAGAACCGACCATGCTTCATTAACCTGGCTACTAAATTTCAAGAACCCCGAAGGTCAAATAGTCTGGTGGATACAGAATCTTCAAGAATATGACTTTTAAATACAGCACAAATATGGATGCCTTCATAGCAATGCATATATGAGGCCATATGAGCAATTTTGTCGTCATTTCGAATGCTAGGAAGAAAATAGTGGTGAGTTGCCGATGATGTGGAGAACAAGAATTTAAGATTATTTATATTGTGATAGTTTACTTACCTGGAGAAATGGTGGTATTAGGAAAGATCAGCTGAATTATCCCACTTTGCAGCCCTTATTAAGATGAAAAAAAACTGGCTGTCGGCCAAAATGGGAAGTGATATCTGGCCAGAGCGCACTAGTCAAAGCATACTGGGCACAATAGAATTCCCACATACTGAATAATGGTGTACTTTACAGAAACTGGGAAAGTAATTATGGAAAACACACACATTTACAGTTGGTCCTTCCAGAATGCAGGGTTACAGAGGTCTTAAAAGAACTGCACAATGCGGCAGCCATTGGGCACATTGGTGTTAATAAGACTGAGATTCTACTGGCTTCATTGTCGGGAGGAGGTTGAAAAGTGGTACCGATTGTGCGACACCTGTGCTGCGAGGAAGAACCCAAGAACCAGAGGACAAGGTTACCTCCAGAAATAGAATGTTTGGAGCCCCATTCGAGAGGATGGCAGTGGATATGTTGGGACCCTTGCCTCTCACAGAGAGAGAGGTAATCGATATCTTGTGGTGGTTCAAGATTATTTTACTAAGTGGCAAGATGTCATTACCCTCCAAGAAGCAAGACGCAAGAAGCACATACTGTGGCCGGTACACTTATAGAACATGTCTTCTCGAGATTTGGGGTGCCCCTAGAACTCCATTGGGATCAGGGAAGAAACTTTGAAGTTGCTGTCTTCTAGGAAGTAACGAAAATTCTGGGGATGAAGAAGACTAGGACTACGGCCTTACACCCTCAGTCGGATGGAATGGTCGAGAGGTTGACCAGACTCTTGATCAGAACCTGTTGATCATTGTCGCATAAAACCAAAAAGACTGGGATTCAAAGGTGCCATTGTTTCTTATTGCTTACCACTCAGCAGTTTACGAGTCCATAAGGGTAACACCATCAATGATGCTGTTTGGAAGAGAGTTACTCCTTCTTAGTGACCTGCTGTTTGGCCAACCGACAGAAGAGGAAGCTGCAGCCCCTGATTATGCCAGCGATTTACATAACATACTTGTTCGGCATTCATGATTTTGCTCGACAGGACCTCAGAATAAATAGTAACAGGATGAAGACATGGTATGATAGGAGAATGTCAGGAGAGTTATATCAAAAAGGACAACTGGTGTGGCTATACAACCCACAGAGGAGAAAAGGGAACTGCCCGAAGCTACAGAAATGTAGGCCCCTAGAGGATTCCGAAAAATATCAATGATGTAGTCTTTCGGATTTGTCGTCAAAGCTCTCGGGAAAAGTCGTAGGCTTTTCCACATCGACCGACTGGCACTCTACGATGATCCGGATGTTGCAGTGTCTGTTCGGGACGAACAGACTTGAGAAGGGGGCAATGTTACACGCTTGCTGCTTTTCATCCCGCCTGAACGAGTGGAAGTGAAGAACAGCAGTTATATAATACCGGTGGCAGCAAGTCATAGGATTGTTTTGAATGAACAAGCGAGCGAAAGGCCAGTGGCCGCGTATCTGTTACAGAAAGTGAGTCGACACGATAATTCTTTCTGCGTTTATCTGAAGAAAGCTATGGACTACTCACCTCGATCTCTCAGCATGACTCGGGGTACGCTGAACCTTCCAGATGGTCAGGGCGAACGATACAAAAGTCTGACCGGCCTCCGAGCCGAGGAGTTGATGAAGAAATGAGTGGCTGAGTTCCGAACGACATAAAACGAGCAGCAAGACATACGCCCCTCAGGCATCCCATGTATCAATGCATATAGCCTACTTTTTCAGTTTGCATTATGCCTGCATTTTTATTGTTGATAGCAAAAGTATTAAAGTTTCTCAAGAAAAAAATAAATATGCATTTTGGTGATAGATATTGTATGGTTACGTGACNATCTGTTACAGAAAGTGAGTCGACACGATAATTCTTTCTGCGTTTATCTGAAGAAAGCTATGGACTACTCACCTCGTTCTCTCAGCATGACTCGGGGTACGCTGAACCTTCCAGATGGTCAGGGCGAACGATACAAAAGTCTGACCGGCCTCCGAGCCGAGGAGTTGATGAAGAAATGAGTGGCTGAGTTCCGAGCGACATAAAACGAGCAGCAAGACATACGCCCCTCAGGCATCCCATGTATCAATACATATAGCCTACTTTTTCAGTTTGCATTATGCCTGCATTTTTATTGTTGCTAGCAAAAGTATTAAAGTTTCTCAAGAAAAAAATAAATATGCATTTTGGTGATAGATATTGTATGGTTACGTGACATATCGACTATAATGTAATTAAAATATTAAATAATTTTAAGAACGACATTCCTCAGATTTTTAGCATAAATATAACAATTTTATCTAAAAACCGATTCGTATACAATTTGCAGTTATTTAAACACAAATTTAGGTTTCAATTAAGTATTCATTGAAGTCACAGAAGTGGCATGGTGCCATTTATTTGAAATTCGACTTTTCGTCTACCTGCAGTGATGTTATTAACTTCTTGCTGTTTTGATTTTAAACTTTATCTGTAAAGTTTAAATTAAAGTACAGACGAACTGATCAAGAAATTCTCAATAATATATTTTATGATGGTTTAACAACATGAACAGTTATATTGAGCTGTATCCTAACAGATTAATTTTGTTCAATTTGGAGATTGTACGAAGAAAAATAGTCATAAAAAATTCCTACAGCTTTTTTTAATTAGTTTTGGAAAGTCATTTTCATCCACTCACAAAGTTTGTTTTAGACTGTAATTTCATACACAATGAAAAACAATAAAAAATGCTAAAAGTTTAGAAAATAATTTTAGATCCTTGAACTACATATAACTGTGCTGCAGTTTGTTGAAATTTCTTTTGTAATAAAAACGCAGTCGTTCTATGTAACAATATAGATTAAATGCTATTTAGTTATTTAGTGTCTTTAACTGCTTATTTTATATTTTTTCGTTTACCTCCATTTTATTTTTCCACCAGGCAGGTCCAGGGGTCGTATTTCCACATTCCGTCTTCCTCGGCTTGCAGACAGTTCCAGAAAGATCACGTCATTTCTGTTACATTTGATCGTGTGCAAAGTGTCCGTAATGAGATATTAATGTCTTACCTATATCTGTCTATCAACAGTGCAGAGTACTAACGACATCGTTAGAGCAAACGCCTCGACAGCCGTCTGAACATCAGCCGTGTGTTGCGACATCTAGGAGCGAAGCAGCGTGTCCGCAGAGTGAGCGAAGTGGTTTGGACGGCTCTTAACAGCGGGGTCGTGAGAGCCGATATGTTCATCGAGGCGCGTTCATATATCGGACACAACTTCTGATTAACTGTACATAATAGAGCTTAGTTTTTCGCTTATATACTTTCCTCTATCTTTTATGCAGCGAGAAACTTAGGTTTGGTTTGCACCAAAATGAAATTTATAAGATCAACAAGAATGTGCTTAGAGAGGCGTCTAAATGCCTGCCGGCCTCCTTCTCCCAGGAGGCACCTAAAGACGCGCCCCTCCTAAGTTGAAGAGTTTTTTTTTTTCGCCACTGTGTTCGATCATGCAAAGATCTGTATCCAAGGCACTTGTTGCAAACGATGAATATCGTTGCCATTCACAAACGTGAGGTGCAGAAACTCTCACGTCGTATGACACTTCCACAGGAAGGCCGCCAAGACACTGGCACTAATCCCTCGGTTTGTACTTCACCGGCCATAAGTAGCAATGACGTGCAACATGCTCACGGTCGTGGAAGGGGTTCCTGAGAATGTTAGATTGTCTGTAGATGGCTGGGGATAATGCGGTGAGCGAATGTTAACGGCGTCACCACCACCTCAAAAGATAGTCCATAATTAAGTAAAAGTATAAATGGAACGAAACTGTCATTTTAAGAGATGGTTCGAGATATGCAGTAAGCTAGGAATGTCAGTATAAGTATGATTCGAGGGTCAACGAGACTCGTCGTAACTACAGTGGGTGTGTTTATAATCGTGGTGGGGGGTTTGGAACCGCACGCCCCCTACAGCCACTATGTGCACGCCCCGCGACTTAAGTCGTGACGTCGTTGCCTTGGAGAGGTAAGTGGTGACGTGTACCTCGGGCCGCCCAACAACCGTGCCGGGGCGATCCTGTACAGCCTCGAGCTGACTTCCTGCTGACACTGCCGCCTGTGCAAGTCCTTTTGTCCCATTAGAGATCACGCACCAGGACTCAGCGCACCATCATGCCTTCATTCACTGCTACAGAATACAATGACGGCGTTGTCTGCAGCACTCCAAACGATGTCGGATGTACAGTGAATCGGAGAGATTTTGCCGGCTCTTAATAACATCGAGGTATTGAGAGCCAATGAGGGTAAAGTGAGGCGAGTATGGAGAAACGCCGGAATATAAAGGCAGGAGAAACAGGAGATCCCCGAGAAAACCCACCAAACAGCGGCATCGTCCGGCACAATTCCCACGTGCGAAAGTTCGATAGCGACCTCGCCGGGAATCGAACCCAGTTCGCCTAGGTGGGATGCGAGTAGTCTGACCACTACACCACCGCGGCCCCCAATCCAAACGACGCCGACCACTACGAAGGAGGTCCTCTGCACTCGTTCACACGACTGTCTGACGACTTGTTCGCACAACANCAAACGACGCCGGCCACTACGAAGGAGGTCCTCTGCACTCGTTCACACGACTGTCTGACGACTTGTTCGCACAACATGCTTTCAAGTTGACTAGTCACGATTATTTAGTTTTTAGGCATACCAGAGCCATACTTGGGATCGTGCTTCCATTANCGCTTTCAAGTTGACTAGTCACGATTATTTAGTTTTTAGGCATACCAGAGCCATACTTGGGATCGTGCTTCCATTACTTCTCTGCTTGACACTAACATCTCAAACAGTGGACCGAGCTTCTCATAGTTCTCCTGAGAAATCTATCTAACAAAATGTTTACATCTACTGCAGTGCCGAACATAAAACTGGTTCGTTTCAACTCTTAAAACGATGTGCATATCTGTGACTGAAAGGGAGAAATAAATTCGCAAAAATATTTGGCCCTTTCCAGGTTATCATTTTCCTGGAATCATCTAATACTTTTGGTATCAGTAATTATGTTTAAAAATAAAAAAATTGTAAAGCATTTATACCAACTGCTTAAAACATTTTTAGGAAAAATTCTGTTAAACTTATAACAAACGAAATACTTTAGGCTTGGCTAAATGTTTCAAGTAAATAACATAAAAACGGCGATTTTCTTTTATGAACGATTTTCAGAGCTTGGAGTATGCGTTTTTTGAAGTTCCACGTTTAATCACAATATTTCCGTAGTTTAAGGAAATATTTAAATTCCTGTAGGAGGGATTTTTTTCAGTAAACTTTCTTTAAAGTAATCTAAGGGATATTTGCTACGAGAGACGTGGCAACTCTGAGCCAGTAAAAGAGCGAGTGACGCAGTGAGCTGGGACCGAGTGTCGGAGCACACAGCGAGTGGTGATCAAATTATTACAAAAGTAAAACCCTCATGCTGGGAGTAGTTTTCAGTAANGTGTCGGAGCACACAGCGAGTGGTGATCAAATTATTACAAAAGTAAAACCCTCATGCTGGGAGTAGTTTTCAGTAAATATTAGTGAGCTATCGTTCAGGCGAAAATCGCAGTTTTATATTCTGAACCCGGGTGCTGGGCTGCGAGCAATGGTTTACGAGTATGGTTTATTCCCAGTACCTTCATACTTTGGAATCAAACCTATGAATAATCACCGCATGTATGACTTGTTTGGGTGGTTCATAAATATGCCACCAATCACAAGCNTTGGGTGGTTCATAAATATGCCACCAATCACAAGCGTTATGTATTTATTTTGACATAAAAGTATCGGAATTTGGTTACACTGAACTTTTAATTATATTTTATCTACACATTATAATATGCGTTTTATTTATAATCGATATAAACAAAAATAGAGAGGAAATAATTGTGTAGGTAATTCCTAGTAATAAATAATTCTCGTGCAAAATATTATCAAACTGAGTGCGCACCAGACCTGCCCATTACCAGGTCATTGTAAAGACCAGCCCTCTACCCGAGTAGTTAGTTACTACCTTGCATGCTTGGCAGCGCTGCGTACCTAAGCTTGCCGAACTGAGAGCTTAACTACGGAGCTACCGGAAATGTCGTGCCACGCAAGGAGCCTGGCCGTCGACCGTCTGTACATATAAGGCTCCCGCCTACCTGGGGCAGCTTCACGTGTTTCGAGGCAGAGAAGCGCGGGAGTGATAAGGGCGACACTGCCACGCACATCAAGTGTGCCATCGCCGCTAAGCGCAAGTCTCTGAACCGGCGTGCAGTGTTCTCGTCGTGCTGCGTGTGCCTATGGGACTTTCAGTGGTGACACTGTCGTGGCTCAGTGCAGGACCCTTGAGTAGTTTTGTTTGTATTTGACGCGTATATTTTGAAGCAGGGCGCTTTTAGAAAGCCGTATTTACCAGTTTTAGAGTATTCTGAAGTTGTGTTTCTAATGTGCGCGACGTCTTGAAAGCAGTCAACAGCCCTCGCCTGAAGTGTGTTCTGTTCGTAGGTCAGCACATTGGACTCACGTTTGAAGTGTNTGAGGCAGAGAAGCGCGGGAGTGATAAGGGCGACACTGCCACGCACATCAAGTGTGCCATCGCCGCTAAGCGCAAGGCTCTGAACCGGCGTGCAGTGTTCTCGTCGTGCTGCGTGTGCCTATGGGACTTTCAGCGGTGACACTGTCGTGGCTCAGTGCAGGACCCTTGAGTAGTTTTGTTTGTATTTGACGCGTATATTTTGAAGCAGGGCGCTTTTAGAAAGCCGTATTTACCAGTTTTAGAGTATTCTGAAGTTGTGTTTCTAATGTGCGCGACGTCCTGAAAGCAGTCAACAGCCCTCGCCTGAAGTGTGTTCTGTTCGTAGGTCAGCACATTGGACTCACGTTTGAAGTGTTCGTTGAGAAATGTGTGTTTGAAACTGCAACGCACTTGAAGCGCCAGCGAGGCTCCAGGGAACGACGTGGCAAGGAATGTGCGACCTGCGCCTGCGGTGACACGCTGGGCCGTTATCGGGGACCTCCCAGGCTCACACTGCACGCGCTCATATAGTACAGTTCAAATGAGAAAATAATCTCGGCGCAGCTCTGAGGGAGGAAACGTAGGGGAGGGCTCTCCCGAACTGAATATGTTAAAATAACATATTTTTTTGGTTACATATTTTTTGTGTTTTATTTATTTTATACATTATCCTTTACTTGTTTCAGCAATACTCCATGCTGTGTTTTGGACACTCGACTGCAAAATTTTGTTTACCATTCTGCTAGCCCATAACTGTCAATAGAGATGAAACATAAATTAAATTAAGAAGACATAAATTTGCCTGTTTGCTCGATGTATTTATATGGCGGTCATCATCTACGATCCAACGCAGGACCTCATGTTTCAAACCTGCGTTGGTGCTGAGTCTAGATCACTCGCCTCCTACCATGAAAAACTGGGTTCGATGCCCAGTAGGTCACATTCGATTTTCCCATATGTGAGAAAAAAATTGTTCACGTANGGTTTTAAATAGTTTCTTGACGTCAAATTTGGTTTGATTCTGTGCTGTATTTCATATAGTAATAATATTACTCTTTAATTTTTATGGCTTAGCTGTTGGTCGCCATTGGTATTTTATAAATATTATTTATTTCAGTGTTGTGTTATCTTCCGTTTACATTTTATAGTATAGATACGTGCATGTTAAATATAATTTTTATTTATAATATCAACCTATTCTGTATTGATTTTCATATAGTAATAATACTCGTTATGTAATGTGGGTATGGTAGATTGTCAAGTGCAGTACAATAATATTTATTTCTTCCCCGTCGATGGCTATTATATGGATATTACTGTGTTATGCGGATCTGCGTTTCAAATAGGTACTTAACGTGTAATTTGGTTTGATTCTGTAGGTGTTTTGTTTATCGTAATTACACTCGTTATTCGTACCGAGTCAGCTGATAGTCGCTATGAGGGGAATATCCATTAAAATTTATTTTGTGTTGAGTTTTGTTTTGTAAATATTATTATAGTATTCGCATGTGCGTGTAATATAGTTTCTTATGGAATTTCATCCGATTCTGTAATGCATTTCATATAATGATAATGCTCGTTTTGGTTACAAACTTATCAATGTATGCACATATACAGTTCGCGAGCACGAAATTGCGTATGGTGTTGGCGCACATATTCATTATTTAGTATGTTTTACGTGATATAATAATTAACAACCCAAGCTATTTCAATTATTGAAATAAATGGTCAAGTGGTTTGAATAAATGTAGTGCTGTGACACTGTTTCACAAAATTTCGGCTCGCAATGTAACATATTAATGCTAAAACAACATATTTGCGTTTTGGCAGAATCTGTAGTGTACTTAACCCATGCAACGACTCGTTATGTGGGGAAGTAACATTTTTAGGATAGTAATTCAGGCATGTAAATAAAATATGTGCATATATGCACCTAACATAAATATTAAAACAATATCCATCGTGTAGGCACGTCATGGAGCCCTTTGCTTGAAAATCAGGATAGACTGTGTGTAAGTATGAAGCTTATTAGGGAGATGACGAGCGAGAATATATAATTCTGTCTGTCCTTGGGGATAGCAGGCAGCGCGAACTCGTAAACGACTACACAAGAGAGAGAATGGGAGGCTCTATATGTGGATATCTGGCAACGCATACGTACGAGAAATGAAAATTGTCATCGAAATATCATATATTACACCTAGTGCTATCTATTATTATAGGCTTACAACACGTAAAGGCTCTGTGCAGCCCTAGAAATCATAAAATGTGGTGGGCGGAGCTTAAGATAGACGCGCAGAAATGTCAAACTNAAAGGCTCTGTGCAGCCCTAGAAATCATAAAATGTGGTGGGCGGAGCTTAAGATAGACGCGCAGAAATGTCAAACTTAATAAAATTAATATCCATATATTTTTGAGCGGTGAACCAATATATTATGTGGAAATGAATTCCAAGTACTCCGAACCAAACCGCAAGTCTCTAGATGACCTGGCTGCCGGGATATAATCGTTTTNGTGGAAATGAATTCCAAGTACTCCGAACCAAACCGCAAGTCTCTAGATGACCTGGCTGCCGGGATATAATCGTTTTAGTAAATTATTAAATCCCCTGGAGTGGGAATTGCACCATAAACACAGCCGAAATTTTTTTGTAAATACCGCGAAATAAACATCAAACGTAAAAAAAAGCTAGTAGTATAGTAAGTAAAGATGCTTTCTGCGTACGCTGAGGTACATAAATGAAGGCAGAAACAACCACGAGTTCAGGGATGTCACCAAACAGCATTGCTTCAGAGAGAAAAGCCTGTCATTTCAAGATCGTAGATGTCATGTGCTAACTTGGAGGCGGAGCCTTGTATTAAAAACACTTNTCACACTGCACGCGCTCATATAGTACAGTTCAAATGAGAAAATAATCTCGGCGCAGCTCTGAGGGAGGAAACGTAGGGGAGGGCTCTCCCGAACTGAATATGTTAAAATAACATATTTTTTTGGTTACATATTTTTTGTGTTTTATTTATTTTATACATTATCCTTTACTTGTTTCAGCAATACTCCATGCTGTGTTTTGGACACTCGACTGCAAAATTTNTATCCTTTACTTGTTTCAGCAATACTCCATGCTGTGTTTTGGACACTCGACTGCAAAATTTTGTTTACCATTCTGCTAGCCCATAACTGTCAATAGAGATGAAACATAAATTAAATTAAGAAGACATAAATTTGCCTGTTTGCTCGATGTATTTATATGGCGGTCATCATCTACGATCCAACGCAGGACCTCATGTTTCAAACCTGCGTTGGTGCTGAGTCTAGATCACTCGCCTCCTACCATGAAAAACTGGGTTCGATGCCCAGTAGGTCACATTCGATTTTCCCATATGTGAGAAAAAAATTGTTCACGTAGCCATTGGCCAACGGGTTTCAGTGCGTTAATTTATTTTCCTACATGTCATTTCGATACAGCTTCATCCACACCTTGTCTCGCACTCACTGTTGAGCACAGTCCAAATCATNTTTTCCTACATGTCATTTCGATACAGCTTCATCCACACCTTGTCTCGCACTCACTGTTGAGCACAGTCCAAATCATTACCATAACATAACTGCGATGCGTAAACTCATCGGATTGTCCTTTTATGCTTGAATATTTTTGTATATAAATTTAGAATTTTGCGTGCGGAATATTGTTTCTTATAGTCTGTAATTATTTCCGATACTGTTGAATATTTCCTATAGTTGTAACACTCGTTACGGGTAACAGTGACTAGGAAATTATCCCCTATGTGTATGCTTATATATATATATATATATATCGTTGTTGTCATTCCCTTGGCTATTGATATTATTGTTTCATTTGGTTGTGGGTTTTAAATAGTTTCTTGACGTCAAATTTGGTTTGATTCTGTGCTGTATTTCATATAGTAATAATATTACTCTTTAATTTTTATGGCTTAGCTGTTGGTCGCCATTGGTATTTTATAAATATTATTTATTTCAGTGTTGTGTTATCTTCCGTTTACATTTTATAGTATAGATACGTGCATGTTAAATATAATTTTTATTTATAATATCAACCTNTGTGTTATCTTCCGTTTACATTTTATAGTATAGATACGTGCATGTTAAATATAATTTTTATTTATAATATCAACCTTTTCTGTATTGATTTTCATATAGTAATAATACTCCTTATGTAATGTGGGTATGGTAGATTGTCAAGTGCAGTGAAATAATATTTATTTCTTCTCCGTCGATGGCTATTATATTGATATTACTGTTTTATACGGATCTGCGTTTCAAATAGGTACTTAACGTGTAATTTGGTTTGATTCTGTAGGTGTTTTGTTTTCTTAATTACACTCGTTATTCGTACCGAGTGAGCTGATAGTCGCTATGGGGGGAATATCCATTAACATTTCTTTTGTGTTGAGTTTTGTTTTGTAAATATTATTATAGTATTTGCATGTGCGTGTAATATAGTTTCTTATGGAATTTCATCCGATTCTGTAATGCATTTCATATAATGATAATGCTCGTTTTGGTTACAAACTTATCAATGTATGCACATATACAGTTCGCGAGCACGAAATTGCGTATGGTGTTGGCGCACATATTCATTATTTAGTATGTTTTACGTGATATAATAATTAACAACCCAAGCTATTTCAATTATTGAAATAAATGTAGTGCTGTGACACTGTTTCACAAAATTTCGGCTCGCAATATAACATATTAATGCTAAAACAACATATTTGCGTTTTGGCAGAATCTGTAGTGTATTTAACCCATGCAACGACTCGTTATGTGGGGAAGTAAAATTTTCAGGATAGTAATTCAGGCATGTAAATAAAATATGTGCATATATGCACCTAACATAAATATTAAAACAATATCCATCGTGTAGGCACGTCATGGAGCCCTTTGCTTGAAAATCAGGGTAGACTGTGTATAAGTATGAAGCTTATTAGTGAGATGACGAGCGAGAATATATAATTCTGTCTGTCCTTGGGGATAGCAGGCAGCGCGAACTCTTGAACGACTACACAAGAGAGAGAATGGGAGGCTCTATATGTGGATATCTGGCAACGCATACATACGAGAAATGAAAATTGTCATCGAAATATCATATATTACACCTAGTGCTATCTATTATTATAGGCTTACAACACGTGAAGGCTCTGTGCAGCCCTAGAAATCATAAAATGTGGTGGGCGGAGCTTAAGATAGACGCGCAGAAATGTCAAACTNAATGGAAATGTTTCAAAGCGATGACAAAGTCGTATAGTTGTACATACAACGAAAATCGCGTCAAGTGACAGATAGAAACGAGTGGAATTGTTGCAAGGTGGATAAGAAGGCTGGCAACCCTGGCGAAGGAGGACGGCGTGGTCAATCGACGAGTCGTCTAAGCTTGCAGCGCGACCCGACACAGGGGGGTGGTCGGTTGTAAGGTCCTCAGGCAATCAGTACTTATAAAAAACCGCACGGCTTATCGACATGAATTTAAAAAGGCAACTTCATGAATTAATATTTTTAAAGTAAAATAAATAGTTTTATGGTATACTGGTGTGAATGGAGAAAATGACATAAAGAGATATAGAGGGAATGGAAAAGAGCAACCGAGAAAAAGGGAAAGAGACAGAGAGAAAAATAGTCTTGCATGGTTTCGCATAAGTCGATGAACATACGAATTTCAAAAACAGATTAATTTTAATTTGTAAAAACAATTTGCCTTGTAAATTAAGTTAATTTATTTTTGTATCGACTTCATAAATCCTATAATTATGGTTATAATCCATTCACGGTATCTTCGATACTTTTGAAAAGAACCTTTGAAAAATCACCCTAGCCGTTAACCACATGCATATAACATTACAAACAGCGGCGAGCGCGGATACAGTTATGCCGTTAGGTTGCCAGCACAAAGAGAGNAGGCAACTTCATGAATTAATATTTTTAAAGTAAAATAAATAGTTTTATGGTATACTGGTGTGAATGGAGAAAATGAAATAAAGAGATATAGAGGGAATGGAAAAGAGCAACCGAGAAAAAGGGAAAGAGACAGAGAGAAAAATAGTCTTGCATGGTTTCGCATAAGTCGATGAACATACGAATTTCAAAAACAGATTAATTTTAATTTGTAAAAAAAATTTACCTTGTAAATTAAGTTAATTTATTTTTGTATCGACTTAATAAATCCTATAATTATGGTNAAAATCTTGAAGTTACCGTGAATACATTATACCAAATAATTTACACCATGTACATTTTATGCATAGGTGCTCTGTTAGATGAAAGCATAATTTTCAAAATAGGATAATAAATACAGGTATTTGATTTGGCACACCCGATGCCTATAAAGGCAACATGGCTGCCAGAAACTCACTTATATGCTTGAAGGTTTAGTGGACGTAACTACTGAGCTCCTTCGGGTAGGCTAGCAATCCCGAGTCGAACCGAAGTAGGAGTCCCCAGATCTTCCGAGGCCTGCCGAGTACTTCCGAGTCGAGCCGAAGATTCCCAGCCACACGCTCCCATTAAAAATACATTGCCGCCCTTGCTTCGGCATATATATACTACTCCCAAACCTGGGCCGCCTCTGCTGTACAAATATTACGAGTAACATAATAATCCTAATGTTTACTTGAACACACTTCTAGAGGATCAAGAGATGCATCTGCAACAACACAGCGATGGAAAAGAACTTTGTTCAAGATAACCCCGATATTTCACTCTAAATATAGATACATTTATTTGCCTAAATAATACAAAAAAAAAAAAAGGAAAATTATTTAACAAACAGACATAACTTCGTGTCTACCAAATAACACTACCAGGGTAGTAGCAATACAACTATAATACTAAACAAAAAAGCCAAATAACAGTGGTTAGAGTAAAAGGTNCTTCCGAGGCCTGCCGAGTACTTCCGAGTCGAGCCGAAGATTCCCAGCCACACGCTCCCATTAAAAATACATTGCCCTTGCTTCGGCATATATATACTACTCCCAAACCTGGGCCGCCTCTGCTGTACAAATATTACGAGTAACATAATAATCCTAATGTTTACTTGAACACACTTCTAGAGGATCAAGAGATGCATCTGCAACCACACAGCGATGGAAAAGAACTTTGTAGTTCTATTGGGGCTATAAAGTGAGATTTATATCTATGTAATATTTGCCTAAATAATACAAAAAAAGGAAAATTATTTAACAAACAGACATAACTTCGAGTCTACCAAATGACACTACCAGGGTAGTAGCAATACAACTATAATACTAAACAAAAAAGCCAAATAACAGTGGTTAGAGTAAAAGGTNGACACTACCAGGGTAGTAGCAATACAACTATAATACTAAACAAAAAAGCCAAATAACAGTGGTTAGAGTAAAAGGTGCTACCACATAACCTCAAACTACACTTAGCACAATTTTAAATCCCATGCAATTCACACTAATATTTTCCACTAAAAGAGCACTGAAAGGCCATGATATTTATTAATGCAACAACTATTAAAAAAGGCAACAAGCATAAAATAGTTTATATTTGGGTAAAAAGTATTACCACCCATCATATAGTTATCAAATTGGTATAAAGTATATATTTACCTTACAACACATTTACAAATGTCTTATTTACACAATTGCCGAAAAAAAAAATGTTAACATATATATATATATATATATACATATATATAGTCCATTTACGGTTACTTCCAAATTTTCTGAAGCACTGCTAAAGATATATTTCTAGCACATTTCCCCGCCTCATGCAAACAAAGCTTAACCGAGTCTAGAGAACTACGCCAAAGGGACAATGTATCACCGCATTCGAGTAAAATTAGTAAAATAATATTTTGCATTAGAACTATACCATACTAGGCATTACAAACACACCTTTATTATCCCTGTTTTTATTCATATTAATTGTTAATTTAATATTATTATTTTATAGTTAAAACATAAGTAAAATGTTTAATTTATATTAAAATAAGGTATGCCTACTTTTGTGTTAATAGAATTATAAAACGCGTGTGAAAAATGTTATATTTAGGAAACAAGCAAACACGTCATATATGGGGTGATTTTCAAAGGTTTGATTCAAAAACTGCGATGAATCCGTGAAGAGACTACATTATAGACCATACTAATAAAGTTTAAACCAAGCTCACATATGAGGAATTTTCAGCAGATATTTGCTAGTAACTATCCATGCGGAAGTTTTTTGCCGCGTCCCTGGACAAAGCGATTGTGGCCGCACTTCTGAGAGAGCGGCGGAAGGATAGAGTGCACAAGGAAAGTAGTTCCAGGAATGACAGGACAGCGCCCGGACACGTGACGGGAGGATGGAGGTCATGAACCCGAGAATCGCGAACACGCCAGTTAAACGAACAAATGAATATACCGACAGGTTGTCACAACCCTACTGAAGTCCAACTGGACACATCCACCAGAAGCGAAACATTTAGCCGTCGAACTTTGGTGCATCCGTTACGTGTCCCCAGGCGTCGTAAATATATTTTAACGTGTTAAATATAGACGCAGTGGCGGTTGGCTTGCCGTAGCACTGCTGCCTACTCATCCGGAAATGTTGATCTCCGTTTCTAATTGGCAGTGTAGTTTAGCTACTCTTAACTCTGCTCTACCACTAAATTAATTTTTTTTTTCGGGGTTGGTATCGTTTGACGTTTTTCGCGTTAATACGGCTTCGACTACTCGCCAGTGTTTACGGCCGCTGGTTGGTGCTCGCAGCGCCAATGCCAGGTGTACAAACACACCAACATAAGATCATGTGCATACCAGCTCATATGCTCGCTACTTACGTCGTTCCGTGATTGTCGCGAGGATTCTTCGTGGGGCGCTATTTTCATTGTCCAGCAGTGTACTGTAATGGTAAGAATTTTGTGTAACATATGTGAGTAGGAAACAATTTGTGTGTAAATACTGATGATATTAATTTCAAACTTTAACTTTGGGAGGATGGGCGCTTTTCCAAGCACCAGGCGCGCAAAATACTCTACACTAGGCCGCCTGTTTCACTCATAGACTAAAGATGAGGTAGACCGATCTCGCTGGCTGCGCGCAATCAATCTCCGCACCCCAACACTGAACTGTTGTTTTTCCATTACGACTAGAAAAAAAACGGCGTGGTTTGGATCTGGGGTTAGAACACTGTTTAGCAAACGAGTGCTTTGAGTTGTTCGCATACTTCCTCTAATAAATTTGTAATGCAGTTTGATTAAATTCAAACAGGTGGAAGTATTTTATTCATATAAACGTGCTTGTCTTTTGNAATAAATTTGTAATGCAGTTTGATTAAATTCAAACAGGTGGAAGTATTTTATTCATATAAACGTGCTTGTCTTTTGGCAATTAAGATATTAACAGACACGTTCATCATTGTCGACCATGTGACTTTGATAGTTGGGTACATGCGGGGAAGACTAACAAGCGGTCTACCTCGTCTTAAGTTACGGTCTCACTCGCACAGACGACCCTGCCACTTCTCCCCGCGGTGCACNGAACAAGCGGTCTACCTCGTCTTAAGTTACGGTCTCACTCGCACAGACGACCCTGCCACTTCTCCCCGCGGTGCACAAGGCCAGTAGTGAAGAGGGTGGCGTGGTGTGCGCGCCAGTCCACGAGATGGGTAGGTCCGTGATTTGAAAGGAGTCGGGTCCGGATGTACATCCAGCTCTGCGGACATGTATGGGTCCGACTCCTCAGCTGAGCCGACGGCGCGTATGGTGAATCCGACTCAGGCGGACTGCAATTGTTTTGTTTGACGTATGAGTTGTGTCGTGACCAGCCAGTAATTTACTGTTAGATGTTACTGTTGTTTCTTTATTAAATAAAATAACGTTAATTAAGAAAAAAACATTTTATTTTTATTATAAAATCACAGTGGGTTTGGTTAGCTGAAGGATCAGTATTGATGGTACTAAAAAAACCACAACCTATGTAGGATTACTTAGGGAAAAAAGGAACTTATTCATTTGGTAACTTAACTAATAGTTCTTATGGTAATAATCAAACTATAAAAAAATTAACATTGAAATAATTATTAGGTATCCAAGTACCAATCAACTTAACAATCACTTCTTGTAATGTATAAAAACAATACCGTAAAACAATTATCAGTAAAAAAAATTATAATAACGATAAATGCTATAAAACACAATAAGTATTTGAAACATTCCATTTCTATTTAGCACGCAAAACACACTCTAAAACCAAACCATAAAACACACCAGAAACAGACCAACAAAACAGTAATACCGCGATTTAATTACCCATATGCAATAATACACATTTNCATAAAACACACCAGAAACAGACCAACAAAACAGTAATACCGCGATTTAATTACCCATATGCAATAATACACATTTTATAGTTATTGTAATTATTTACGACTTAGTGATTATGAAATATGTTTTCAGTAATAAACTTACTTTTAGACGGAACTATAACACAATCGAACAGTAAATAACAATTTAAAACCCATTAAAACATAAATTCCAAACCACGGTTGGAGTTTGACAGAAAACAAACCGCTTGAAGTGCGAACCGCTCCGGTCCGTTTTGTTTCTAGCACCGGCAGCGCGCGTTCTGTTCACTCACTCACTCGCGCCCCATACTCATTCCTTTCCACTCCGCCGGCACAGACCGCGCGCGACTGTGGATACCTGTCCGGCTTGCATGCGGATTTACATCCAGCAGTACCGGAAATGATACGGGTCCGCGGACACCGGACCTACCCATCTCTAGAGTGCAGTGTGATGGCGCGGACAAGGCAGGACAGGCGTCCACGCGTCTTCCGGCGTCGGGCTGCGCTCTCTACCTCGCCACAGCTACCACCAGCACATTCCTGTCGTATCTTGTCGCTCCTTGTGTCCCGTCTTTACACTCGCACTGCTACCGGGTTACCGTGACGTCCCCGGCCAGCCAGCTACACGTTGCAACGCCGTTCAGCGCCTGCCAGTCGCAGCACACAGCAGCCAATCACACACAAGACCCGTTCCCAGGGCCTCGTGCAGCCAATCAGAGTCTAACATGCTCATCAACTAGTCTAGTTCGTAACAGCCCACGTCGAAGGAAACGTCATGCCAGTTCGTACCTCTGGCCGGATATTCCTTGCAAAATCCTTGGCTTCATCTACTTTTCACGAAGTGGACATTCGGACGGTGCTATTAAATTTGTGGATTGATAATATTTTGAAAGGGTTCATTCTAAAATCGATATTTTGCCCTCAATGAGTAACTACTTCTTTTCTTACACTTCGAAACGATATCAGCAGAAAACATCACTCTTCTCGCCATTGCAGCCATTCGTCTCAATTCGTTGCTGCTTAAAGGAAATTCCTGGCATTAAGTTATAATAATCAGGGTAGTTCATATTTTACTATGCCTTGATAGCGGATATTTTTGTGTTGAAAATTTGGATACTTTGGTGTCCTAACTGAAGTTACAACTAAACTGTCTTTCACTTAAAGGTGAATATATCGAAAATAAACGCTCATGTGGCTCTAAACACAAAAATAACTAGTTCATTGAGACCTTAACTGAGATAGAAATCTCGACTTTATAGCAATCGACCCCACACCTCTGCCTATTAACATTTGCCACTATGGCGTTCACAGATAACAGATTTTTCAAAATAAGTTACACTGCGGCTTCACTCACAGTTACCCAATAAGCACTTGATTTGGGTTCGGATATGAGATGGGTTCATTGGAATGTGTCATCTATACAAATTTTATAAATACATTTATACACGTATCTTCCAATGTGTTTCTGGTCACATTTGATGGAATATGCTGAAAAAAATATTTTTATTCAAACATGCATTTCAAAACGATGAAGTGTTCGGCTATTCCGCTAACATTTATGGTTNCTGAAAAAAATATTTTTATTCAAACATGCATTTCAAAACGATGAAGTGTTCGGCTATTCCGCTAACATTTATGGTTGCATGACATAATTTCACCACGGTTTAACAGTGGTGGAGGAATCACAGGTGTTGAGCATTAAGGCCGAAAATTGATCATACGCCTAGTAGAATAAACAAATTGCTTCCCACACACTCTCACAGGAAAAACAATTACGAAAACAGCACTGTTTAAATTACATGCAATTAAATTTTTGCCGTTAAAACACTATGTACGCCAGTCTATTACCGAGTGGTTTCTACGGAACGTTAAATACGCTAATCTTAGATTCTTTTTCTTCTTCTCTCGACTTGAAGGTCGCTGCAAATAACTATCTGTTAATAGGGGAGTGCGGTAAGAACTTCCTTCCGTCCCTGATAACGACAGCGACTAAGTCTCCGTAGCGCTGCCGCATTGATCGTACACGCACCACTTTCTTTTCTAACGTCAAGTAATTACGGATGCGTGTGCCATGTGCGTGTTCCCACGCATGACGCATCACGGGGAAAAATCGTTACCGACAGGATGCGTGTTAGAATCACTCGCAGGTTTTACTTGCACTCATCGGCTGTCGAGCTGAGCAAGTGATGCCAACTTGCCGAGTTTCGCAGTCGTTACTTCATACCAACTGCAACATTTTGGTCGACTCAAAAATATCTTCCAGGAATTATTTTCAATTGCGTACCTGAGAGTCTATTGTGGACACAAAACATTTTTAATTTAAAAGTTTGTTTAGAACTTCGAGTTGTTGACCTTGAGTGCCTTGCATACCAAGCCTGCAGCCAGAGAATTAAAAAAAGAGTCAATGTTAAAAAAAAAAAATATTTTACCAATACATTAATTTAAAAACTTAACCGTATCAAATAAAAATAACGATATGTAACATTTCTTGAGGATCTTGCTTATGTGTATGTTTAATATATATTTTCTAATGTTATATTAAAATTTATGTCTTTCCAAAAAAGATAAAGTAATTAATTTCTTAGAACGTTTCTTAACGCGGCACTGTTTTCTGAGACATTTGCGATGAAATTATTTTTTTTTTGTTTCAAATAGTTATCTTTAAAACTGATGCACTAAGAAGAAATCTATTTAACGTTGATTCCCCATATAAACTACTTGACTAAAGGTCTGATAGATCAAGCCCTTAAATACATATAAAAAAATATCCCTTTTAAGGAAATGAAAGTACACAAGTCTTTGCAACTTCTTCCGTGCTGGTGAAAGCAAACATGTTGATGATGTGGCTTCTCTAATGACACGGAGCAAAGTGAATTCTGATAAGCTCGCGTTGGATTTATATAACAAACAACAACATATTTTAAAAAAACATGCAATGTATAAATGCAATGTATTAATGACAGAAAGGTTAGTAGGGAAAAACATCTAAGTCCATATAGCCTTGAGGAATATAACATCCGGTTGACTGACACAACGTTAGAGAGTTTCCTTAGGAAATACATCCAACATAATACACACACATGCATATACACACACATATAATCATATGTAAATACACATACACAAGAATTCTTGTACAGGGATAAAGGGGGGATATTGATATCCCCGTCCTCTCAGCTGATGTCCCTGCACCAGCATGGTAAATGTAAAGACAAGGACAGTCAATCATGACGTCATATATAACACCAAAGGGACAACGCACCGCTTTTGTGCGCACTCACTGTAATTATGTTTTTTTCATAAGAACTATTTCTTACTAGACGTCACCAACACATCTTTTTACTCCCTGTTTTTAATTAATATTCATTATACATTAAATATTACGTATAATTTATAGATAAAATATAAATAAGAGTTCAATTTCAACAAACATATCATAATTTTTTTTAATCGAAGCATAAAACGCTTGTGACACAAAGCCATATTTAGGAAACAACCAGATTTATACATGGGGTGTTTTTTCAAAGGTTTGATTCAAAAAGGGTGAAGAAACCGCGAGTAGTGCATATTCACTGGTTGCGAGAGTGGAGGCTGAGTTACAACGCAGAGCAGGTAAGTATACAGAAGTGGAATGAATTGATGGTATCTTTCACGTGGGCGTAGCCTACCATTAACGGCGTTCAGTAATGTTGTTGGCCAGTGACGTCATTTTGTTGACGTACTCGGCTCGAGTTCGCCGTTTAAGCAGTTGAATATAGAATGCAGGTGTGAACCCCGTCTTTTTTAAGTGCTCTGTATCTAACGATTGCAAGTACAAAACCCAGCAAGTATGAAAAAAATTTGCAGCACGACAGATATTTTAGATATTCATGGACACGGGGTTTTCAGTTGTGATTTAAATGAAAAATTNAAAAAATTTGCAGCACGACAGATATTTTAGATATTCATGGACACGGGGTTTTCAGTTGTGATTTAAATGAAAAATTTACTGAAGTATGTATTAGTTTGAAGTATAGCATGTGCCTAATTGTATTCACGAGTTTGCTGGAACTTCTCTTATAAACACGATACACTGGCGTAACCGATGGACGATGGGCGGACAGGATAACTCCAGAGTCTAAGTTCTCCCGCTTACTTTCGCAGCGCATATGGAGCCACAANAAAAAATTTGCAGCACGACAGATATTTTAGATATTCATGGACACGGGGTTTTCAGTTGTGATTTAAATGAAAAATTAACTGAAGTATGTATTAGTTTGAAGTATAGCATGTGCCTAATTGTATTCACGAGTTTGCTGGAACTTCTCTTATAAACACGATACACTGGCGTAACCGGTGGACGATGGGCGGACAGGATAACTCCAGAGTCTAAGTTCTCCCGCTTACTTTCGCAGCGCATATGGAGCCACAANATGGACGATGGGCGGACAGGATAACTCCAGAGTCTAAGTTCTCCCGCTTACTTTCGCAGCGCATATGGAGCCACAAAGGATGCAGGAAGCGAGATTCCCATCTGCGGTGCACGCGTGGCCTACGCCTGCTGTGGTTGGCTAATCTAGAGTGAGGCCAGACTTGCGCACTGCCGTCGTAGCGAACACTCGGTCACAACCGTTCTAAAGCTGTACGTTGATAGCACCTAGAGTTGACTAACTGAGCAGGTCTGGACAAAACTTATCTACGATTATCATTGGATCACAGCTTTATCACAATTTTTAGGAAGGGGAGGGGAAGTTCGAGTTTTACGCCGTAAGACTGCCCTCACCTAGTGCTAAGTTAGCAGATACGGTTGAGTTCACACCGGAGCCCTCGCCACACGAGCGTGTCGCCTTAACCCATTTAGCGTAGCGAACACGATTGCGTGCGTAACGCGACGCAAGTTTATATTCCGCCTGTATTGTATACATAGCGACCCTACGTCCATTGATCTTCCCTTAGGGCAAGTGATTTGAAACCATGCACGAAATACCTATCAGCTCGTACACAAGTACAATTTCCTTGCATACAAATTTTTAGATAGAATTTTTTTTTAGCGCCACGTCAAAATACAGTTTCAGTGTTTTTGGGGCGTACAAATAAAATAAATAAAAACACTTACAGTACATTTGGCAAGGACGATTGAAAGATCATGTATTAATTTTTTTTAAGGCATGTTAAACAATTTTTATCTGACAAAAAAAAATTACGGACTGTTATAAAATAAAAATATCCACAAACATTATCTCATTTGAAGCAATTTCTAAAATTGCAAAAACATTTCATAGCATTGATGGTATCTTAATTCACTATGAGTTATTTCATTTTGGTGAGTGAGATTTTATTTTTTGTGCATCCCGTAAACATTGAAATTGTGATCCTGGAGAATCATTACGCAGAAAATATGTAGTGTAAATTTTTTAATGCGTGGAAATAGTACTTGTAAATAATGCGTACCAGTTGAACAAAATAATTAATTGTTTGCTGACCAGAAACATTAAAGAGTGTTTCAAGGGTAAAAGTTATATTACACGATCACTGTGGTTGTATGTACTCTCGTGGGAGCTTTCGAAGGGATTGTTGAACCAGGCGCTATGTGATCCGGCTTGGAAGATTCCTGTTACACGACCGTAGTTGCGCATGTGAGTATGCGCTTCACAGCACTACTCACCCCGCTTCCCCAGCTACCACCAGTAACTTGTTTACTGTAAAACTAGATCTTATTATTGCTTTATTACAGTTGACAATTAGAACACTGTAAATCGTACTGACGTATTTCCAACATATGAAATTGACGTGAAGTCATCACCAGAGTATTTTCCAAAAACTTCAGTGATGTAAGCCTACATAATTATTTCCTAGCTTAAATTATGACCCGCATTAATAATATAAAGCTAAAAAACAACAATGTCTAACGAATTTTAAGTATGTGACGTTAAGGTAATGTAAAATAGTGACATTTAAAAGATCTCTCGTATTAACCCTCTCAAGCACGACTTAATTTATCCTTTGAGGTGTTGCAAATAAGAAATGTTGTCATGCGTGCTGTATTTTAAGCCAACAGTGCACTTGTCTCGTCTCTCAAGTTCCCGATGTTCAGAGCAGCCCAAACCTCTCTCTCTCTCTCACACACTTCTTCTCTCTTCATTTATTTCGTTATCACAACAAACGAACTATAGGCATTATGTTCGCTTGTGTTAATAATAACCATTCATAATCGAGAACACGAGAGAAGATGGACACATGTCAAGGTTATGCCGAGTTAAGAACTGCCGAGAAAATGCAGAGATCAGCTAGAGTTTCGCCAACACACCTCTAGTTAGACGAGTAAGAAGGGCTGGCAGTGTTTGGCAGTATTACTGCGCCCCCCTCCTCCCTCCAAAGAGTCTTGGCACGTGGAGGAAGTAGTAGTTGTTGGGGCCCCTACCCCCGAGGAGACCCGTAGAAAAACGCTGACTGCGTTGACACGTGGAGGACGCCGGAAGGGGGGTTTAGTACTCCCGACACGTGGAGGAGTAGTTAGATGTTCGCGGGACTCGCTGCGAGGTGGAAGGAGAGGAGGCGGTCTGGGGTGACATCGCCGAGAAGTGCCACGTTGGGACGAGGGAGTAAGTCGGTCAGCCAGTCCGTCGAGTCAGTTAGTCGAGGCCAGGGATCGGACCCCGGCATAATCAGTGATGTAGATGCCAGTAATAATCCGCGCCGGAAGGCGACAGTCAGGTGGGGGCTCACCAGGAGCGCCACATCGGGACGCAGACTGCGATACCGAGAGCGGGATTCGAGTGGTGACTTCATGAGGGACACCACGCCGACAGAAGTCAGTCAGTCGTATCGTAGAGTCGTCGAGGAGAGAACACGGAACAGCCAGTCCGAGCCTGTAAAACGGCCGCCCAGCTTATCAGACCTCAACCTACCGCTGGAACAACCAGAACTGAAAATACAGCTATGTACAAGCGTTGTCGCTCAAGGGACATTACCCGACGCCTAACACTCCCCTTACGACGTCGGCAGCAGTTAGAACGAGTACTTTAAGCCGCCCTTCAGGCTCACAACTTACAGGGAACAGTCTCGCAGGGTCAGTAACACATGTGTTCATTTCCGGTAAAATAAAAACCTTTTTAGACCAAGACGTTATGAAGTTATTGTTTACTACCCCTATTCAACATCCAAGGCACCCAATAGTCAGTGCCTGGTAAAGGTAACTTGTTCCCTACGAACCACCCTGTATACCACAGGTGGCCAGTAGCGTCAGTAATACAGGTCCTGTTACCAAACCTGGTAACTTATGCAATCCGTTTGTGCAAGGTGACAAATGCCACGACAGCAGCTGCCGTACTAGATCGCATAACAGCTGCTATAACAGCAGACCCTGCACGTGCTAGTACGAGAAGTACGACGAATCTTCGCTCCGATGCACGCGTCACTCCGGCCCAGCGTCACCAATCAGAGCGACCTCGTTTAAAAGTACACTGCAGTTTGAAATGTGGTGTGTGAGCAAATGATCACTACAGCTTCCTCTTCTCATTTTTTTTTTGCTTCCAATGCATAATAGCCAGGGCCTTTGTGGGTTCCCTGCACCGTCCATAGAGAAGAAGACTAGAGCAGCAGTGAAGATATCTGCAGCAACCCCCAGGGAAGCGGCACAAATAAATGATCTCGCGTACTCATTCCTCTGTTCTCTTCATCTCTCACGTTCTTCTCCATTTCCCGCTTTCGCCGGCTCACGCGATGCAGTCTCGGGATTCAACACGACTATTAGGAACTATGCACTGTCCTGCTTTGGGTTTCGACTTCCCGCTACGGCGCCAAGAACATGTCGACTATGTTGCACTAGCAAAATACACTGAAGAGCCAAAGAAACTGGTACACCTGCCTAATATCGTGTAGGACCCTCGCGAGCACGCGGAAGTGCCGCAAGACGATGTGGCATGGACTCGACTAATGTCTGAAGGTATGCAGGAGGCATTGAAATCTGCACCAATTTGAGAAAGTGTTGCACGTCTGTCACGTTTAATGATTCTCGTCAGTCGTCGTTTGTCCCGTTCGTTCACGATGTTTTTCCGGCCGCAGCGATGTCGAAGATGTGATGTTTTACCGGATTCCCGATATTCACGGTACACTCGTGAAATGGTCGTACGCGAAAATCCAAATTTAATCGCTACCTCGGAGATGCTATGTCCCATATCTCGTGCGCCGACTATAACACCACGTTGAAATTCACTTAAATCTTGATAACTTTCCATTGTAGCAGCATTAACCGATCTAGCAACTTTGCCAGACGCTTGTTGTCTTATATAGGCGCTGCCAATCGCATCGCGTTACTCTGATTGGTTCCATACCTCTGTTACTTGCATACGCACGCCTATACCAGTTTTTTTTTGGCTCTCCAGTGTATATGGCGCATATGGAATTAGAGACCGAGAACCTTTTTGTCGATTAATTTACGTCAATCTAGATATACAATACGTGTGCAATTGCCATTATATTTGCAGCTAGCTCAATTATTTTTGACGCGAAATGGAGAAGTCTGAGTACATAACACACCTGCAATGAAACCACGGAATTTCGTGCTACAGACTTTTCATTTTTGAAAGCCGTGCTTAAGGTGAGTATGGAGCAGCGCCGGAATTCAAGGGCGTGGGAGACGGGAGATCCCCAACAAAACCCGCTGACCAGCGGCATCGTCCTACACGATTCCCACTTGCGGAAATCGGCGAGCGACCCCGCCGGGAATCGAACCCGGTTCGCCTAGGTGGGAGGTATTGACTGTGTGTCCTTGTACGAATACAGTAACTCGTGGGCGGACACCAAAGTTCATATCAAATAAAAAAATCCAACAGCGAAAGTGGATCTGAGCTAATGTGTTTTGAAATACCAGTGGCGTAGGTAGAAATTTTTCTGAGGGAGGTTCCCTTTGTTGACAAAATATAGCCTATAAACATTTTTTAAGCTGATGAACAACAAAAGGTTTAGAGAGCTGTATTTTTATTTTATTTATTTTTATTGTCTTATTATGCCGTTTATTGGCTAATTTCTCATTCGACTGATGCGGATAAGTTGTTTGTATATGTATACATATAAACATTATTTTGTGACCATCATTTTTTATGAGTGTTTGATCCCGGAAACCCCTTCTCCCTCCCTGTGAAATACTATAGATGGACAGGAACTACTTTTCGCAACGATCAGGCGTAACTAGCAAAGACTAGGGACAGAAGATGTCGAGTTTTAAACGACACGTAAGCCAGACTCCACGGCCTATTGTATTTTCGAGCCTCAGCTTTCTGTTCATTGTCTGATGCCGCAGTGTGTACCTAGTTTTACCTCAGACCAGGTGGCACGGCGCTTGTTTCTTTGCACGCCTGTTGTTGGTTCAGTTTCCACATGGGCGGGTCTAATCAATCGTAATCCAACTGCAAACGTAACAGAAATATGAATGTGCCTGAAGTTTAGATTGTTCTACAATGAATTCGCGAAATTTTCCAGTCCCTAGCAATTGCCAAACAGTTGAGATGGATTCACAACCTCCAAGTAGCGTACTTACGTATAAATGAAAGTTAAACACTGCATATATACATGCATCCATTCACATCCGCACTTAGCGTAAGCACTTAGATAAAAGAAGCGGAGTTGCTCAACTTTAGACTTCTACGTACGCAAGGTTTAACTCTCAGCCAATCTGAATGGCATACTTAATAATACATTTATTATTTTAACTAAAATTATTTAGGCAAATACTGAAGACTAAAAGCCAATATTTCGAAATTGTACCATGTTTTGCACACAACCTACAAAAACAAAACACAAAATAATAATCTCGCTTCGCAAAGTTATACGTTTTTGTTTGAATGTTTGCCAAAAAAGACGTACTTACGTTACGAATAGATTCTGAATCCGCCTTTAAGGTTCGAGTAAAAAGAGAACAGTATAGCTGAAGTTGTCCGCACTTAACTTTTCTGCGATAACTTAGTCTCCAACATAGTAGGTAAAAAATGTAGCATTAACTTGAGCAGTATTACTCTCACTTGCTATACTCGAAATGAAATGCGTTACGGACGATGATCAGCTTAATACAGTAGATGATAATCTCCCCTCCGACTATCCCGGCCAACTGGCGAGTGAATCACCTGGGGGGGGATAGGGAGGGGCCGCAGACTTCCCCACCCAACACGCAACGGCATACTTTATTTACAAGTACTGTTCGACAAACTCAAGTGAAAACCTGGGAAATGTATGAAGTACGAGGTCTTTCCAATGTGTAAGCGGATCACATGCTCACTGAAGATTTTTCTCAACTACCAGTTGTCAGTAATAAGAGTTTGTACGAACAGTGAAACCACGCGTGATCTTTTCTGTATATATAGTGAAGTGCCCCGACTCATCGACGCACATCCCAAACCGCTTGACGCAAAAGTATGTACACTTTTTGGGATGACTTCCCGTTAGAATGCCAGCACCCATAAAGAAAAAAAAATCTTGAATTTCAACTTCTAAAAGTGTGGAAAGAAGTAAAAGTATGTTTTCAAGGACTCCTCAATATATCATTAACCTAATGAGTTATCGTTGTTCTCTAACTTCAAAAGGTAGATTACTCAATTACGTAAAAACCAATTTCAAAATTTTTGAAATTCGTAATCTAAGAAGGGGTAACATTTGTTTTCGAGGACTACTAAATAACGCATTAACGCAATAAGATATCGTTGTTCTCTATACCTCGAAAACCTACCTAAAAGCCTAGAAAACAACTTCAAGATATTTTGAAAAGCAACCGCTTAACAGGACGAAACGGGATGAAATGTGTTTTCGAAGACACCTCATAACTTATAAAACCGATAATATATCATTGAAAAGGGCCAATTGTTTGCAAAAAAATAAAAATTAATCAAAGAAGAAGAAGAACAACAAAATAAGAACCTGCCTGTAACCAGGCCAATGAAAAAGGAAAATTAGCGTTGCCCGAGAGAGCTGTAAGAATGGGCAAGTCACAGGGTAATGAATGGCTAAAGGGATAACTTACGCCGCCANGGTACAGGTGCGGGTTGATAAGAATGCGTGACTGGGCTTTGGCTGGCCATGGGAAAAAGTTATAATTTTATTTGCTGGACCCCAACCGGCTACACTGGGTTAAAGTTTTCCTTAAAACCCAATCATGTGTATTTACGGTGTATTGTTCTTTCATATTTCGGATTGACAATTTTTTTCGCGGCTAATTCTAGTTGAGAGAGTTTATCAAAATGTTTAGTTCAACGAAGCATAGCTAACAGTGAAAGGAAATTCCACAGCCTAGTCGAATAAACAGCCCAGAATAAATAAACTGTTACTTCGTGCAGGCTACTACACAGGTGACAACAGCATCGAGTTCAGAAAATGTATTAACAAATATCCTGTGTCTTGTCGATCAATTAAACGAAATATGAAATCTGCTCTCTTACATTGTAGTGCGAAATATAAAGTTCCAAAACGATGGGGATTATTTCTCATTCACAAAGGGATCGTTAAGTTAAATTTGCGTTATTATATGGCCCACTGTTATAACATGTCCTGAAAATACTATAAGGCATGTGATGACTAATGTGCAGAGACGTGCAAAATTCGCGTTACTATTTGAGGACAGACTGAACTGCAAGTTACTGTGCGTCTGACCGACTTCAGTCATTGGCCGGAAATGTATCTGGCACGCCTCGGAGAACTCTTGAGCCCGTCACATTAGTTCACCGGCGCAGTGGCCAACCTCTTATAGGGAGATCAAGCAAGTAGATGACGTTGACTAAAGAGCAGCGCCCAATGAAACCACGGACTGTGCTCACTTGTTTGTAACGCAGTGGAGTCTATCCTGTCGCCCAAAGAAAACACTAGTTTTGCACATCTCTACTCACGTGAGATACAACTCACATCGGATCTTTAGACAACGAACAAATACATAGGCTATAATCCCCATGTACAATATGGCTGTAGAGCCTAGGTAACAGGCCGTTGAAAACGTGAAATTTGCAGTCCAGTTAAACTTAAAACGAATTTCAGAGACCCTCACGCAGCGAAAAATAAAATCAAGAGCGATTACAACAAATGAACCACCATGTAACTTCGTTTCTGCGCGTTTGCCTGTTCTGTGATCCTGCCGTGGCTTGTATTCCACTCTCGCTTTGTAAGAGGGCCAATCGCAGCGCCAGGCACCCCAGCTTTAGCACTGCACGACGTGATCCCCTCCACGTAAATCCGGATTTACACGTTCCCCGTACTCGCTACCCTGTGCGGCCATGCACCACTCGCGCGGACAAAAACCCTGCAATAGAACCCGGAAAGAGTTTAGAACGTTAAACAGTCTTTTTATTTTTACAAAAGAGTAACTTACTGATCCCCGGAATAGCTGGACCAACCAGAGGGGTAAGCCGGTTATCCCAGAATGCATTGTCATCGGAAATTATGTGCGTATAAAGCTCAGATAAAACTTCATAATTTATGAGGGAGCGGCATTTTTTCACTGGTAAAATTTCCAACACGCCTCTGCATCCTGCACGAATTGTGTTTCGTTCCGATGTCGATAGATAGCGTGCTACGTCGAGAGAGAGAGAGAGAGACGCTGTGACAGAACTTTACTGGTTGTGTGTCGCTCGTATGTTATGGCGACAGACGAGCGACTGGTCGTATGTCATGGCGACAGACGAGCGACTGCTCGTATGTTATGGCGACAGACGAGCGACATCCACTTTACTTCAGAGCACAAGTTTCGGGATTCGAATTTCCGGAAAATTATGGATTTCTGCACTCATCTGTTAAGTTGGTTATTGCACTGTGTATAAAATGTTAATAAAAACTAATTGTTTGGTTTGGGAAGAGGCTTTGAACAAATAGCTAAGTCCTTATTCATTATCTAAAGTAGGCTATTTACACTTCTAACATACTGAACCGTTATACTTGCACTGAAGTTTTAACGAGTATTTATTATTTTCGTATGTTAGTGAAGTGTTTCAAAAGTTGCCATTTGTTACAAGCTATTTTATGATAACTTGAAATATTTGAAGGTATAGATAAGTGCATGAAGCGTGAACGCACTTAATACCACAGGAACATTGTTGTTTTGTGTTACAGCAGTGAAGTACACTTTGGTTAGCATCGAAATTGTTATTTACCGATAACCGAAGTTATGAGAAACACGAAGAGGTAGGGTATTTTTAATTAATGAAATTAGTTCCCGTTTCCTTGATGGTTTATCGTGCGAAAAGTTGACTGACTGCTAGGATTATACATATTGTACACATATCGCTATTGGCCGTCATACATGCACGAAGCTACTATATTGTTTCATTGACCAATTAGGATAAAGCAAAGCGTTTGTGTTGGGTCTGCAAAGGATTTAGCTCAATCAATAAGCTGATCATCCCCTCATAAAAGTATAAACTAGCTAATGTAATAACAAATAGGTAAATGGCTATTCAAAATATTTGCGCGATTTTCTAGTGTATGTACGGGTCGTGTTTCCGAAAGTTAACTGAAAATGTACGTTAAAATTCCCTAAGTTAAGATAATAAGTTGTAGAGCATGTCTCCACTTACTGGGATTTTTGAACCTCGTTTGACCACTGATTCTGTTTCAGCGTCATCACTGTCGAAAAAAGAGAGGAAAAGGAGATAGCAGCATTGATGGATGGCAAGTACCTTCACACGTCGGAATAGCCTATTCACCGAGGAACGGATTTGCTGAACGATTCGAAAGGTTCATCGAAGCACATACTGTAGGTAGTCACAATCATAGATTTCACAATCAAAGACATAGAGAAACCCAGGCACATACATAGTCATAAATACATTTTCGTCTTCTGCGTATGTCCCTAACGTTGGCTCAAGAATTTCCGTCACAACCGTCAAAGTCACTTGTTCAAGCAATTATGTCCCTTCGTTTACATTTTGTTTAACAAGAATCCGCACTTTTAAGAAAAAAAACTAGAATTTTTGCTTTACTGTTTACATTGTATATGCGCTAACCTTGGTGGAAACCACGTGATTTTGGCAGTTGTGTGGGAGGAAAAGCAGTTCAATGCTGGGGCGTGGAGATTGGTTACGGCGTAGCTGGCATGCGCACTCTATTTCATATTCACTCTACGGTTGCCGTCGCTCGTCGTGTCCGTCCGTCCATCTTCGTCCGTCCGTCTCCTGGCCTTGCGGTTTAAAATGCATCGTCTCACGCCCATGCCTTCTGATACGTGCTACCAACTGACACGACCAAAAATGTTTAGCTAAGTCTATCGAAACAAATAAAAAATCTAAAATAATTCGAATCGATTACTCGTCTTATGTGTGCTCACACACACACGTCCATAAAAGGTCTGCAATCTGTGGAATATATGGCTATTTATATCCGTATTGCTTCTTTCTGAGACCTATCTCCATGCAGTTAATTTGCAACATCATGCAGAAAATTGTGTAATTAAATAGACTATATTCCGAAAACGTTTAAAGTCATTGTAAAAAAATGATAAGCCAATGTATGTGTATACAATAGGACTAAAAGACGAATTCCACCGCCTCTTATGGTAGGCAAGTTGGTAGTGGACGTGTAACATTAGCTATATGTTAAGAAGGCTGTCAGTTTGATCCGTTGCTGCACCAAAGTGAAGTTTACCGAGCCGGGCGGAGGGATGAACTATCGCAGGCTTTGATTGGCTGAGGTCGCGCGGTTGACGAATGGCTCGGTGTGTTCTACTCTACCTCAAGATGGCTTTGTAGTGAAACATTTTGTGTGAAATCGTTGTTTGTGTGAATACGCGTATCTCTGTAAATAAACGATCTGGAAATACAACTTTTTGTTGTCAAACAAGTAAGCCCGCGTTACTGTTTCGTCTTGACTTCTTTAACTAGTTTTCCACGATAGACTTCATTCTCAGCTCCAGCCTTATCCGTTAGTGTTTGGAAACAAATATTTAATGTGAGATTATTGAAACATGAAGTGTTAAATAAACCTAGGTATTTACCACATTTCCACGTTACGTTATTACAGCGTCTAGACATCACATTTGTGCTGTGCTAGCGAGTGGGTCGCCAGGCGCTGAATGGCTTGCCAATACGTTGCCGACCAGTGTCGCAATTATGGTGGCGTGTGCGGCTGGAGTTGACCGGGAGGGAGGGGGGATTCAGGCGGCTCTTAACATCGAGTTCTTGAGAGTCGATGAGGGTGATTGAGGGGAGTACGAAGCAACGCCGGAATGAAAGAGCAGGGGAAACGGGAGATTCCCGAGGAAACCCGCCGACCAGCGGCATCGTCCGGCGCGCGATTCACCCATAAGAAAATCCGGAAGTGACCCGGCCGGGGATTGAACCCGGTTCGCCTAGGTGGGAGGCGAGTAGTCTGCGCACTACACCACCGCAACCCGGTGTAGTTGGCGGAACAAGCAGCAGTTTCAGCTCTGTATTGTTAAGTATATGGGCTTTACAGGTGAGGGCGACAGCACATCTGCTGAGTGCAGAAAGGTGTGGTGTGGCGTGTGGCTGACACAGGGTGTTCCCTAGGGAGGTGGGGAGACTGAGTGATGCAGCAGATGGAAGTCAAGGCCAGCGTGTTCGTGCCGACGCCTATCTCGTCCTGCTGAGGAGTTCTACTGCGAGCCACCGTCAAGGTCACACTATTTTCCTCTTACTAAATCACACNTATTTCCCTGCCAGTGGAAGTGATTTCCTTCCCCGAACAGTAATAATGCGGCATGATCAACGAAACGAATCATTACAACTTACAAGTTATAGCAACGAAGCTTCACACCTACTTCATATAGTAATTACAAGCTGGAAAACACACGAAGTCACTGAAGACTTACGCGGACTGTCAAAACCCAGGTCTTTAGCATTGTGCAGTATCACGTGGCGCCCTCGGCGTACTTAGTTTCTCACCAGAAACAGACTCGATACAAATACTACTGCAGTTTGTTTATAACCAATAAGCTAGTACTTACTTCAGAAATCAGACATCAGGAACTTTACTGGTAAACATGATTCTCGAGAAGTATCGAGTTGAGTTAAAAAAGAAAGCACCTCCACCTTTCACGATTAACCAAAAGTTTAACTCGCAGTCTGTCACAAGACTAGGCCGAACTTAAAGGGGTTCATAAGCCGCAATCTTGGATTTGTGGAATTTTACGCGGCAGCTTGCAGTCCAGATTTTGTGTTGATTTACAACTCGGTAAAATAAAACAAACACCGTTCCGTTTTCCTTTTTTCAAACAATTATTGAGTAAACGGTGTTGTTAGAATTGTTACAATTGTTTTCAAAGTCAGTGCGCTTAGCCATTTTTTTTAAGGGCATCTTAATTCAATATAAGGGTTAATAATCATTTCCGAATTTACTTGCTACCATTGCAAAGAAAACACTCTCGACTTAACATATCACAATAAATTGCTATAACTTGCTATTTACAATTAATCCATTTAATCAATACAACTCGCAATCACGCCAAAGAAATGAATTCAGTCAGATTACTTAAATCAGTCCCAATAAAGCGTTGCAAAATATACTGAATTATTTCACAAATTATGTGTACGTGTTTGACGATAGTTCCAATATTTACAATAAATTCCGTATGACACATTCATGCAGCTCCACCTTAATTCAGTCCACATTCCAAACACCGGAATGTTCTAGAGATCTCCGAGCGCTCCCGTGCACAGTCGCCGAGTACCACGACCTCTCGTACGTCCATACCGCACAAAACACTCGTCTGCCGCCGTCTCGTATCCACCACCGTCGTCGTCATCTCCGCTGATGCCCCTCGCTTCACCAGACTCTACCCGATTACCGTACTTCAGACAGATGGCTACCAGAAATACTGACCGCTCTCTGGCTGCGGAGGGTATTTATAGTGTCGTCGACTCTGGTCCAGAATATTCTCCAAATGCCGCGCCGTGCTGAGTAAAAGGATAACCAGAAAATTCTGGCTCATCCTCCCAAGTCGTCGACTCCCTCGGCAGGGGAATGGAGGGACGATGACACCAGTCCAGGTAGCTGGCAGGTCATGGTTACTCACTCTCTCTCTCCCTACTCCCTCCAACCAACACGCGCGGTGGTTCAGGCCGCGCACACGCTGCCTCCGGCACAAGGGTTCGCCTTACACTATATAATGATTAATGGGGGTTCGTTTTCTGATTCACTAGGCTTGTCGGCCATGTTCTTTTTCTCGCCTTTAGTGACAAGATATTGTTTTGTTTTCTTATGCAGCCTTGGGTAACGACTGGCACTCTCTCGATAATTAAAAAAATAAGGAAGTTAAAAAATTGTATTTGCGCTGCAACACTACAAGCAACAAGATATGCTTACCATATTCTTTACTTGCTTTTTGAGCTCACAGATAAAACCAGTAGTATGGTATGTAAACAGTCAATATTGTTACGCGCTCGCTGCTTCGCATCCCGCGAAAGTGAGTGGAAGTGAAGCATAGCAGTTATATGATAGCGGCTGCAGCAAGTCAAAGGATTGTTTTGAATTAACCGGTGAGTGACAGGCTGGTTGCCACGTATATGATACAGAAAGCGAGATGACACGATAATCCCTTGTGTGGCGCACACTGCTGACCATGGTTGTATTGATATTTGCGTATATCTGAAGAATGCTCTGGATTACTGACTTCGTTCTCTCAGCGTGACTCGCGGTGCGTCAAACCTTCCAGATGGCCAGGGCGAACGATATAAAAGTGTGACAGGCCTCCGAGCCGAGTAGTTGATGAGTGATTGAGTGGCGGAGTCCAGAGCGATAGAAGAACAGCAGCGAGAGAAGTGGCCAGCGGATGGGAATCTGCGACTGCGAGTATCAAGCAGTAAAGAGAGCGGCTGGCAGGCTGGACTATTGGACTATATACGTGAGTGAAATACACTACAAATGATGGCAACAGATGGACTGAACATGTGTTAGTGATGATTTTGATTGAGTTAATTGACTGTAACCAGAGACATTAAGAAGGATCTTAATTATAGTTGAAAGACATTAAATATTGGGCCACTGTTAAATAAAAAGAATAATATTGGAGACTGATAATTTAATAGCCGTGTGAATAAATTAGAATCCAAATTTAGTTCCTTCGTATTTATTAGGACCTCCATCCCTCACGACCTCAGATACGCCCCTCAGGAGTCCCATGTAAAAATATTTTAGATTCTGAAGAAAGGCTCACCAACCTCAAGCACAGGTGTTAACATATTGGCCAGAGCACATTAGGTTTCGTTTCCAAACTCTCCTCGTATCCATTGCCAAATGTTACAGTAACGAAACACAACAATTTGTAAGCATCACGTTATGCGCCAATGCAGCATCTCCTTTCACTTCGGTCAATGTAACCCCACTCTTGGGAAATTCCTGGCTACGCCACTGACTTATCGATACGTAAGTAAAATTGTAATTCTTCAGTATTCAATCGCAAATCAAAGTTAAGAATTAGTAGCCCGGTCATATTTTCTGTACATTCGTTGTTCGCGCGTCATAAGAGTATCTCAGCAAATACATACCCTGGGAACAGAACCGTGGAGTCGTGTGGGCTTTCATAGCGTGTAATCACATGCCGCTGTTGCAGATGCCATTTGCACAGGAAAGCGTAACAGCTTAAGCACTGCGCGCAGGATCAGCGCTTTGCGCGTAGGGGCGACGGTGCACTGGTCGCGCGTTGTAATGTCGCCCGTACCGCTGTGCCTCTCAGGGCTACGCACGGGTGCCAAGTAGGTCAGCCACCTGTCCTTTCCCGGGTGGCTGCCACTCGCCCCTCGCCCCACCTCGCCGCTACGCAACATAACTTAGCCACAATACACCGGCGAAACTGCGGCTTACACAGCCAACCACAGCTGCGCATGCCAGCAATGGCGGCACTGGCCGACATGTCGGAGCGTTGTTCGCCAATCAGCGCCTCGTATCATGCACCCACTGTCACTTCACACTTTCCTGAGGCCCTGCTGAAGTTATACTGCCGGGATATTCCACCGCCTCATATGCGAACTAAGTCTATAACATTACACTATGAAGGACGACGCACCCGGTTGTAATGATATTTTGCATGAGAACTATTTGTTACTAGGTGCTACCAACACTCATGTTTTCTCACTGTTTCCCTTCGTATTTATTATAAATAAATGATTAAATTTTTTTAAATAAAATACAGGTAAAAGTTCAATTTAACGAAAAATAAGATACTTTCATGTTAACATAGGTATAAAACGTTTGTGATAAAGGGCATGTTTAGGAAATAACTAAACACGCCATACATGGGGTGATTTTTCAAAGGTTTGATTCTAAAACTGTGAAGAAACCACGAATAGACTATAGCTACTCTCCGATGCAGCAAAATTGAAGAATTTGCTCCGGACCAAACGTTAGTGGGCTAAATGAGCGAGTGTAGGTCGGATAATGACAACATTTTTCTGTCCGCGAGGAAAAAAGCACGTGAATAAATATTAATAGTTTCAATCGTAATACTTAGGATTTTCCAACAATATTGAAGCCCAACCACTACACGATTATTGCAATTTTTTACACACTATCTCAAGTGAATACGCAGGACTGTATAGCTTGTTAAAGTGCAGTGGAGAGGGATTAGGGTGGGAGTGAAGTGATGTAAGTATGGAGCAGCACCCGAATGCAAGACCTGGGGAAACGGGAGATCCCTGAGAAAACCTGCCGAACATTGGCATCGTCCGGCACAATTCCTACTTGCGACCAAGTGTAGAGAAATACACAAAAGGAGCAAAGCGCCGCATTTGTCCGCACTCAGTGCAATAATATTTCGCATAAGAACTATTTCTTACTAGGCATCACCAACTCACCTATTTTCTCTATGCTTCAGTCGTTACAGACAAAATATAACTAAAAGTTCAATTTAACAAACACTTTTATGATAACACAAGTATAAAACGCTCGTGATATACGGTATATTTAGGAAAAAACCAAACACGTCATTCATGGGGAGATATTTCAATGGTCCGATTCAAAAAGTGCGAGGAAACCGCGAATGAACTATCGATTACATACATTGGCACTGAACGACTTTGGCGCGGGCAGTCACTCGACATGAATAGCGATCCTCAACACTCGCCAGAGTGTATACTGCACTGCATAGTTTATATACTCGCGTGTTACAAATAATTGCTTGGAAACCGGTGGCCAAAGATTATCTTGTGGTTCCACAGCTGGAATATTGTATATTAACAACATAATATTTCAGCAAACATACAAAGTTGCACATGTGTTCTCGGACTCTGCGTGTCGCTGTCTGAGACGGAAACAGGTAGCAGTTCCCGAAACGTCGCATTCTGTCGGTTTTGGAAAAACTACAGTGTTTGTGTGAGTCTCTTCGTTGTCTTTGTTTTATTTGTGTAAGTAGATCACTAGTCTGTGTCGTCTTCGGTGTGTTATCTGCTGGTCGTTTATCGTTTTTCGTATACATATGTAGTATTTTAGTTTTCCGCATTTAGCTTGCTGTCGTGTTTCATGTGACTCGATTCCTTCATGGAATTTTCTGGTCTTATATATGTATATATTCTTGACTACATTATACTTGGCTAGCATTCTGTCGTGTCTGGTAAAACTGCTGTGTTTGAGTGAGTTTATTTGTTGTGTTGTCCCATTTTGTTCCTACATATTTTGTCAGTGTTGTCCTAATTTTTCCAAGCAGGTTTCTGGCCTGTGTTGTTTTCTATTTGTTGTCTGTTGGTCGTGTATATATATATATATATATATATATATATATATATATATATATATATATATATATATATTCGTAACTAGCTGCTGTCCGGTTTTTTTACTCTATTCCGTCTTGGAATTTTCCAGTGTTGTATACATATATGTATTTTCTCGTCCATAGGCTACTAGTCTTATTAAAGTTTTTTTCGTGTCCAGTCTTGTTTTTCCATGACAGACATCTGTATCGCTTAGGCGAATGTCCAAAAATCTCCATCTAGTCATACCAATTTCAATATTTCCAATAAACTTCCAGTCTACAACACTTGCAGGTTAAAACTCAACTTTAGTTTTACATATTCCACACTGTCATTTTTTAAAGTTTACTCTGATTAATTTGTAGTGTTAGAAAAATATTTGCGAAATCGTTTCCAAAGAATTCCTAGTGCAAACACAGAAAAATGTTCACATTGTGTACTTTTTGAAGTACAACTATACAGCGTCTATTTTCGAAAAAAATCGGGCGTACCTAATATGTCTTCCCAATTTGTCAGCAAGCAGCTAGTGAGTACTTGACTTGTCTGTGTACTGTGCTCGAGTGAAGTTGCTGATCTCGCGCATTTTCCCGGCCCGTACTAAAAGGGCGTTGGTAAGTGCGAATACGGAGACTAACTGCACGGCTGTCTCTGCAGCTGTTGAACATCCAACACGCGTCTGGCTTGTTGTCAATGCAAGTACACTTACTAACCTCAAAATGTCAATAACAGACTTCGAATACCACACGTCTCGTCGATCAAACTATTGATAAACTGAAACAAAAAGACACCCGGTTATGTGTAATAGAAGTAATTGAAATTGTTACTCGTAGCTACCAATCAACGTGTCTGTTATTTCTGTTTAGAAATGCAGCAGTTACCACGTCACAGGCCACGAGCAACTTCAACGACTGTGACGCGAAGGCGTGCGAGGCGTTGTTTGCCTTCGCGAACGTGACTGGACTGAATCCAGCACGAGGCAGAAGAAAAGCACGCGTGTGATAATAACACGTACATTCATTCGCTTAACTAACTTAATGTGCTTATGCGCGACTGTACAAATCGAATAAAGCCAGCTTACTGGACTTCAGTGGTGCTTCTCTGTCGTCCTCGCCCCTTCCAGTGTGCCGGTAAACATGTATCAGTTCAGAGTTTCGACGAAGTAATTTGTGTTGCTGTGGCAGCAGTTATAATTCCTGAATGCCTGTGGCAAGACATTTAGATGTCGCGTTTTTTACTAATTAAATGAAGCCTAAAATTTCACCTACCGGTACACTGTTTTGGTTACACATTGTATTTCCAACTTGTACGCCTATTTCACGACGATGACTTGATAGTAATTCAATTGACGCATCTCAGATGAGACTAATTCAAAAGTAAACATCTAGGACTTGCATGACCCAGCTCCGCGTTGGATATTAAAATAGGGAAATGTATTCGAGCAGAATCGTCAGCAGAAATATAAATTAACAGTTTTCGAGTGCGCACACGACTGTGAATGTTAGAATGTGGATCAAACCGAGTACATAATGCTAGGGTATCGACAAATAGTGCAACACTAGCAATGAGAAAAGCCACTTAAGTTGAGAGAGACATTTTGGCGGCTTATAACAAACGAGGTCTCTCAATAGGGTGAAATGAAGTGAGTATGGAGCAGCACCGGAATGCAAGGGCGGGGGAAACGGGACATCCCCGGGGAAACCCGCTTACTAGCAACATCGTCCGGCACGATTCCCACTTGCGAAAATCTGGGAGTGACCCGGCAGGGGATCGAACCCGGTTCGCCTTGGTGGGAGGCGAGCAGTCTAACCGCTCAGCAATCGCGGCCCCGCCAATTAAGTTTAATGGAAAACTGTTTTGTCTGTCGGGGACAATGTCGAATGCAACGTGGCAAGACAAGTAGTCGTTATGTAGTCTACACTTTATCATAAACATAAAAAGCAGTTCACAAGCTGTGTAGTCGTTAGTAAGCATGGAGACTCATCGGAGGTGAGGTTGTAGGAAATCACTCAGGTCATGCTCTGCATCAGAAATAAGTCGAGTTGTTAGTTTCCGTTTCACCGCAGAATATTAAAGAATACTGATGTTAAACAACCCCTTATACTGCGAACTCCAACCACACACGCCACCAAAATGGCGTCGCTATCCAGCAACATGCTGGAGTTGGAGAGATTTGGGCGGCTCATAACAACGAGGTGTTGTAGCCGCGACAAGCTGGAACTCCGTCCGCCAAACATCGCCTCGCCAGTCGGCGGTCCAGCCAATCCGCAGCATGCAGCAGCCAATCAGACGCAAGGCCCATGCCCGGAGCCTTGCGCAGCCAACGGGCTCGGAAGGAGCCGCCACGCCTCTGTGTGCTTAACCAGTGTGTACCTCGACCAATGAGCTGCGATCCAGGACACGCTAACGGCACGAATAAACACGCTTCGCTCGGACATCACGGTACTTACAAATCTGCTAGCACAATTGTTTACTGTAAGAAAACAAGTCGCCAGCGAACTTCGCAGCACCGCCACAGAACACCAGACAGTAGAGAAGCGCATAACATGCAGCGTGTCTCCCGATCAACAACTCAGCTTCTCTAAGTAACTCTGTTTCAATAAGATAGTTGGAGAACTGCAAAAATTTCGTCATTTTCTGGCTGCCGGCTAAACTCCAATATGTTGTCTGCTCGTTTGACTTCTGCCACTGGCCGGCAAGTTATGTGACGCGTCACAAAGTCAGTTTTGGCCAATAGTGAAGGCTGAGTGGCTGAGGAAAGAATGCCCTGCCAAGCTATGAGACTGGTAAATGACGCCTTATGTTCGCCAGTAACTAAATGGAATCGCAAATTCCGCTCAAGTTGGTACAAGGAAGTGGAGTCTAGCATGTTGCCAAATAATAACGTGAAATTTGCAGGTCTCTAAAGATAAGTTTCTGAGAGGTACAATGTATGAAATCCTATATGCCCTTTAATCAACTCACAGAGCCTCAAGTATTATGGCCCTTGAGCAGCGCTGCAAAGTGTTTGACATCGTCGTTTTCTGACGAAACTATTAGACGTGTCCCCAGTCTGTTTACCTACGAAAGTACATCATAAACCATACGACGGCGGAATGGCACTTAAATAATACCACGCATGCTGTTAATATTATTTTGAAACCCCCAAATGTAGTTGAAAACGGCCAATAAGCGACAACGCAAGGCTTACCTGAACCGTACCAGCCCGCTATTTAGATTCTGTATACTCATGTATTATGTGTTATAGTTGAGGCAAGAGAACTGGGGAAGGTAAACCACGCACAAGTGGTTCTCGTCTAACTCGTTAACTATCGGATTAACGTTCTCGCTGGCAGGCGGCAGTTTCGTAACGTGTTTTCAGACGTGGATAACTTTGTCGGTGCGACTTTCGCAGCACTTGCTACCTCGTAAAACAACATGGCAGCATTTTAATGAGATTTCAAGCAACTACTTGTGCATTGTGCGTTAGCTTAAGAAAACGATGGAAAATACATTTCCAAGATAGTCGACCTCTACAGGTAAGGTGGAGGTAGAAAGAAGAGAAGTGGTTGTGACAAGGAGTACATAGCAATACAGAGGTAAAACAGCAGCTCATACCGCCAACTCTAGCCGCTCGAGCAAGTAAAATGGCGCCACTGGACCGCAAATTGTTGGAACGCCGTTGGCCAATCAGCACATGTTAACATATTCGCCAGTCGTCGCCCCAGCCAATAGGAAATATTTAGCAGCATCCAGTGGCCAACCAGACACGAGGACCGTTTCCACAGCCTCGCGTAGTCAATCGGAGAATGGGTACGTCAACATAAAGGCACGTGTCTGTGTGCATATACACTCTGCCCCCTCTCCCCGCGATAAGGGCGACAATGGCACGCGCATCAAGAGTCACATCGTCCCTATAGGCCATCCACTGAGTCCGGCGCCGCGTGCACACATTTGTCATACTCCGTGTAGCAATGGCGCATCAAACTTGAGTCATAAATGAAACCAACAACTCAAATATGACCTCATCATCATGAAATGATATTTGGTTACATAAGTAGAGGAAAATAGAGAAGTTTGGCGCAAGAGGCTGCGGGCTCGTAGCTCGGAGCTGTTCATGCTCTATCATTCCTGTAGAACGGCGGCCATATTAGATCCAGGTGACATTTGACTTTTGACCTTTGACCCCGGTGACCTTTGACCCAAAATAATTTGCAGAAATTCTAAATAAAAAAAAATTACAATTTCTAAAAATAAATTTTCTAAAATTAAAAAAAAGTATTAAAAACTAACAAAAAATATAAAAAATTACAAAAAAAATTATTTTACAAAACTTGCATTTCCTAAGTTTTCCCTTACCCCAAACTGCCCTTCACCTATACTCATATCGTGTGCAGCCATTTTGGCTTTTTCATTTGTCATTTATTTATACAGTGTTAGAGACCACCATTCTGTTTTTTTTTCGTTTGTCATTTGTTTCACAATGCTGGAGGATGCCATTTTGTTTTTTTCGTTTGTCATTTGTTTATACATTGCTAGAGGACGCCATCTTTGTTTTTTGGTCTGTAATTTGTTTATACATTGCTGGAGGACGCCATCTTGGTTTCGTATGTTTTCATCACCTAGGTAGCGCTGATGTAATAATTCACCCACCAGGCGAGTTGTCAATTTAGCCACCAGGTGGCAGTCATATTTGTTTATCTTTTCAAAGCATAGGTTGTGCTGTCGGAGCCCTCCATGTTGGATTCTATTTTTAAAACATAAGTGGCGTTAATTTCTCGATTCAGCCACCAGGCAAGCTGTCGACATTCATTTTTTATAGGCATAGGAAAATCTTTAATTTTTCATTCCTGTTTGAAAAATATATATTTTTCCAATCAGCGGTATACCTAATTGCATAATTTAATAAATCAATAATTTTTGTATTAAAATTTTAAGTTGTTTTATTTTAAAAATTATTTAATTAATTTTATAATCTTACATATAGTATAATGGTTCTTTATACAATACTTTTAATTAAATTTATTTTATTTCAGCGCCTTTAAAATTTTAATTATATTCTGGCAAATTAGCTAAACATAAAATAAAACACAATTTTATTAACAGAACTTTTTTTATTCAATTAATTTAATACAGCCATTTATGCCCACGAAAAAATATTACAATATTCTTTGATATATAAACATCTCAACATATGCCATTTTGTTGTAGGTTACAGTATATTATGCATTGTCCTTGTGCTAGAATATCGTGACATTTAATAAACATGTCTAAGTAAACTGTTGGTAATGCTAGACTGCTTACTGCGCCTGTCACACAAATATGACATGTGACAGGAATTCTTGGCACAATGAAGGCTTTCATCGGCCGTACACAGTAGCCGAAAGCAAATGTATTTTCACAAAAGCGACACTGATGACGACGTAGTGGTTCCGGCACATACTAGGACGGACATGTTGGAGATGCAGGTGCTGGAGCTAAAGAAGCAGGTAACGGCAGCAATGGTGTTCTAGGTAGGTGATCGTGCTGCACTGGTGGCAGGAGATGCTGGTAGTGATGTAGATATCACTACTGTAGATGATCTGGCGTAGAAGCCAGCAGAGACGATTAGAAGCCAGCAGAGACGATCCAACTTTCACATTAGCCGTTGTCAAANCCCCCCCCCCCCCATATTGCTAATAATATACGCGTATGCAAGCCCCATGACGTCATATTGACTTAGAACCAATCGTATTACACAATAAATACATTGTTCGGACACCGACCAGCTAATCACCGAGTTGCCACGTGATTGCAGCTGGCCAATCGCACGCGGGCATTGAGACATCACATGCAGGAGTCAGCAATCCTTCTACTCCTCCCCCGGTGCTGGGTCGTATGTACTTATGTATGCATTTTGCCTTGCAAAAATGTATGTGGACGTCATTCCTGGCCACACTGCCATCGAATTCTACTACTGGGACGTTGGATACCTAAGCGGGTAAAGAGAAAAGTGTGTCATGAAGTGCTGGAAATTTTCAAACTTTCTTCGATTGCACGAACAGAGCTAGCAGCTGGTAAGCCGTTGCGGACTGGTATATGGGCCGTCTTTCACAGCAACCAATAACAGCAAATAATCCTGTCACCTTGAAAAAAATTAGTTACTTATTTTTCTAGATGCGAGAATTCCCTTACTATGGACTGCGTGGAAAAGCATTCGCCCGCTTTGATGTTTTTTTAACACATTTTCTCCTGAGGAGTTTTCATAAGGCTGATGACTTCTGCTGGCGCTGTATCAAGGCTCATTTTTCTTGGCAACGACCTGTGCGTTAAGCGTCGCTGGTAATATGGCGATGACAACGAGTTTATGAGCTGCTGGAACATATGTTTTCCTTCCATTCTTCCAATTTAACACTGATGACTTTTTTCCTTGCGAATGATACTGTATTTGGCAATGACTCGTGATGTCAAAGCGCGCGTGGTGGATAGAGAAACCAGATGTTTTTCAAATTGATTCGTGTATTAAGGCATGCAAAACTGTGTGGCTGAAGTAGGATAGGCATGGTGTAATTTTCCCTTTTCATGTTTATTGCTAATTGATGCTGTAAAATGCATTATTAGGGTTGTGAAGATACAGTCATGTTGTTCACATGCGCAAAGACGGACGGGAATGGACTAGAGCTTGCAATGTGTTGAAAATTGCACGTAGCAAAAACGGTAAGCATTATTAGCGGTAAGCTGAATATGAAAATTAAATATAACGTTATAAAGAAGGCGCCGCTTGATAACAGCAGGAGATGTGCAAGTTTGTGGAATGTTTATATTTGTTAAAATCATGAAATTTACAGGGGGCTAATACAAAAACCTGAAGAAATATAACACATCCCTCGTAATGTGGTAATCTGACGACGAAGCTTAGAAAAATACTTCTGTTCTGACTGGGTAGTGTTTTCTTAGATCATGGGGCAAGCAAGCTTTTTAAGTTATTTGTCTTGTGAAATGGATGTTAAATATGTAGCATGATAGAATTTTACAGGTGTTTTTCCGCCGCATGTGAAAAGGAGTTCTGTACTATCTCGTGGTTTCTGGTGTTCGATTTTTTAAATTAGCATTACACGTTATTTTTTTTTAATTTCGTATGATTTAGTCTCGCTTGTACGAGGTCCTGAGAAGATTAAATCTTCGTTCAGTGGTGTACTGTAAAAATGCGAATTTCCTTCATAATTGGGAGATAAAAAAGTACATGAGAGGAGTTAACAAATACTTTTTTTTCATACAGCCCATGAAAATTTTTTTTAGTGTAATTCTATGTTAAACGTTTTTCCCGGCTTTGCTAAATAAAAAAAATATCTATATAATCTGTTTTATTTTGGTGATCTGTCCAACCTGCCCTTTTAGACTTGAATATATATATTTCTAGTTCGTGTTCGCCTATTTGACTAACGTAAAATAGTAGCGTGACATTTCATTTTTAGGTGGCGTGCAAGCTGAAATGATGATAAAAAAAGTAAATTTTACACATTTTTGAGAAGGGGCAAGTTGCTAGGGCAAACGGGAACAAGTAAGGACTCGGCCAAGAAATCGTCCCAACATTCACATGGAGCGATTTAAAAAAAAATTCTGCCGAACGAGTCTAGTATCGAACCCGGGTCCCCCTGAATATGGGTCTCCCCTAGTGTTGACTTGCGTGTGCAGATATCATCTCTGTTTATTATCCTATTAATTAAAGTTGGCGTGTGTGAGAAATAAAGCCAGCTGCTGGAGCGACAAACCCCCCGTGGCCTCCCCCCAGCTCCACAGCGGTCAGTGCGCTAGGCCAAAGTATAATCCAACACCTGGTGCAGCGCGGCTGGACGTGTGCGCGAGCTCAGATTACGACTGCACGTGTCTCTCGTTTACTTCTGTAATGGGACTCGCAACCACTTCTTTAAGTGCGTTTTTGTCTTACAAGTTTTTTAATGCGTCTATCAGTCTTGCCTGCAAATTGGGATGTCTGGAACTCTCTTTGTGTGTGTGTGTGTTTGGCATATGAGCAAGTGAAGAATGTACCTTTTTTCCCCTTCAGGTTTTAGTGAGCCATGCATGCACTGGACTTATGATGAGGAAAGGTTACCTTGTCCAAGGTTCTAAGTTTCAAATATGCTTTTCTGTCACAACGAACTCTGAACAACATTATCTAGGAAATCTTACTTTTTTCCCCCGTGTTTTAAAGTATTGCAATTTTACTTTTTGAGGGAAATAATTCTGAAAATCTGCACTTTTTTTTAATTCAGTAAACATACTTTTATTATTTTACCATATATGTTTTTTTTATGACTAGTGAGTTAGCACACATTTTTTTTTATAGGGAGTGCGTTAACGTGAAGCAGTTTATAAATGAAAGGTGCAGAGACTTCTATACATCATATATTCCCTGTGAAATGGCTTTAACTTTGTTTTAAAGAAATTACGTTTCATAAGAAATTAAGGTGTTAAGAATGTGTGTGACGAGTGTTTTATTTTTCATCCATCAGTATGTTCTGTCTGTTTTTTTTTATCCATCAGTATGGCAATGTGTATATTTTCTGAAGTGTGGAACCTGGACCCTCCTGTCAGTGTGCCCTTGCGTATTCTCGAATGAGCGAAAGACAAAAATAGTTTTTTTCGGCGTATTAAAGTTTGTATGATAAAATAAATACGTATTCGTAAATTCTTTTTGCAACTTATTGTAGTCTTACATGATAAATGAATAAGCAATCGATCTTTGTTGGAATAACAAGTCTAACACAGCTAGTGTGGAGCCACCACTGAAGGCGAACTGCTCGCTCCTTCCCAGGCCCCAGGTGGCCGCGCGCACCGCCGGCCGCTGCCTGTGTGTTCTGCAGGAAGGGCAAAGCACGACTTATGCACGGGTACCAACTCCTGAATACTGCACATGGTGCCAACCTTAACTTCGGCCGTCTCTGCCGCTGCTACACAGTTAGTATAAAGATAATTTTCGAGACCGCCTTAATCTGCAAAGTATTTTACCTCTAATCGTTAATTAATTTTTTAAAATAAATAATTACATTCATACACATAAAACATATATACATTATTTTTGTGGCGGCTAGAGTCTTACTGAATACTTTGATTCTTTTGTTTCTTTATATTATAAAAATACTGATATATACTAAATATTTTTTCTTTACCAAACGTGTTTTTTAACTTACGTGAGTACGACGTAACTCGAGATTAAAATATATTTTTAACACATTTATTTATGCACACATCACAATTATTCTGCATAATACAAAGAATACTTTTTTTTCAACGAGTTTCTTCTCTGAGTCATGTATGACATTTTTGCACTCGTGAAGTCTTGTGGCGTAAGTCTCTAAGAACTGTCGAAACGGTGGGCAGCGACAATGCTTGTGAAGGTCTACGACGTTCGTCCCGATGGGGCAGGCATTGCGAATCGCCGACCCTTGGCGTCTTCCCAACACATACAAAGAGTATTCGCAAATTATGGCAGAGTCCAATACTGCCGGAATTTCCAAGTACGGAATATTTCCTTCGTCACACCTTAGTCCGCGCGTTTCGTACGTCTGCGGGTGGTACGCCTGTTGCGTGGTGCGGTCGAGGTGCTGCCATGGAGGTGGTAAAAAAGTGAAAACTTTGGTTTTCTCGTCTTCGTCACTGTACCAGATGGCAATCTGCTTCATCGTGTACGAGTTCAACAAGCCTTAACTTTGGATGTTGCAAAACCAAAACTTTTTTTTTTTCACTAAATATTGTTTGTTGCATAAAAAATTTTAAGTTCCCACGCTCACATAGTTTGAAATTTTTTTTCAAAAGTAATTTTAAACTTTATCGAGGTTCATACACATCGGGAACCTGTGTCCTGGGTTGGTTTCCTCCTCGGGTAGTGCTTTTCAGTACATTTCTTGAAGGGAGCATCTTCCACAGGTACAGCTTGCGAGTAGATAACTTCCACGGGGACGTCTTCTACAGGGACGTCTTCCATGGGGAGGTCGTCTTCCATGGGGAGGGCAGGGCAATTCCACGGGCGTGGACGTCGTGAGGGCTGCTCGGTGGACCTTGCACCACCCCCTGCGATGCGGTGTGTCGGGAACCGAGGTGGTGCAGCCCTCGAAACACTCCTTGCAAGGGAGGCACTCCCGTATGTCTTTGTCCTGCTGTAGGTAGGCCGGCCAATACTTGAATACAATCTAAACTTCGTGAGGTCCGTAGGCCAGGATAAATTCTTTCGGCAGGTGGGTAACTCGTCCTGTTTGTCCAAGGCACTAAGAGAGCGCACCATTCCAAATACTAAAATGGCCGAAAAGATTTTACGGCTGCTCGGACAACATGCATACATTTATAAGATCAGGAAAAAGACTGCTTTCATGAGAGGGCTTGGGGTGTATCTCATAAAGAGTTTTAGGGTATAAAACTAGTCCGCGTTTGCGACTAAAGATGGCCACTGATTGGTCAGAAAAAAAGTTTCCGAAAACGCACGAGAAATTAGCCAATGAGAGAGTTTGTCACATGGTGTCGTTAGCCAATGAGAATAATTGGAGAGGATGGAGTAATTGGTGGTTCGAACGAACATAAGAAATTAGCCTATGAGAATCAGGGGGGGTGGAGCGAATACGACTAATTGATCGAACGACGGGGAGTGATTGCTGGGGAAATAAGCCAATGAGAAACACTGGCAGAGAAATTAATTATATTGGAAGGCGAGTATTTAGCCAATGAGAATCATTGGTAAGAGTGGAGGGGTCAGTCGTCTGCTGGGCGTGGTGCTGGGGTGATCTCCAGAAATGTATAAACAAGTGACAAACAAAAAAACAAGATAGTATCCTTCAGCAATGCATAAACAAATGACAAACGNGTCATGGGACGTTTTAGGCAAACTTGCTATTCAGAAATACGTAGCTGCAATTGTAGTAATAGTAATGTGTACATAAATAATCAGTTAATTGTTATGTTAAAGGGCAAAAATATAAATAATTAATTTAAAATTTACTAACTACAAAAAAAATGTATTAAAATTATTAATTAGTAAAGTTATGTTACATGTCAAAAATATAAATCACTAATTATAAATTTATCAACTACCAAAATAAATGTGCATGCAGGCTAAAGCACTTTAAGCATCACTCTTTCAGCATATTTTCAATATTGCCCATTCTCTAAGTAATATAAACTTTATAAAAACCGTNTGCTACGGAGTTGGTGGTTCTGAATTTCGGAGACCTGTCAGAAAACGGCCTTCTTATACCGTATGGACCATAAGAGTGGAGGGGTCAGTCGTCTGCTGGGCGTGGTGCTGGGGTGATCTCCAGAAATGTATAAACAAGTGACAAANATAAGAGTGGAGGGGTCAGTCGTCTGCTGGGCGTGGTGCTGGGGTGATCTCCAGAAATGTATAAACAAGTGACAAACAAAAAAACAAGATAGTATCCTTCAGCAATGCATAAACAAATGACAAACGAAAAACCAAGATGGCGGCCTCTAGAAATGTGTAAAAAAATGAGAAACGAAAAAACCAAGATGGCAAAATTCCAGAAATGTATAAACAAATGACAAACGAAAAAACCAAAATGGCTGCATACGATAGAATGAGTATTGTGAGGGGAGGTGGAGGGTGAGGGAAAACTCCGGAAGTGTAATTTTTTTTAAATAATTTTTTTAGTAATTTTTTTAATATATTTAAATAACTTTTAAAATAAATTTTTTATTATTTTTATAAAACTATTTCTATTGTTTTAATTTCTTGGATTTTTTGGTTAAAGGTCACCGGGGTCAAAATTCAATGTCAAGGTCACCTGGATACAATATGGCGGACAAGATGGCCGCCGGGAGACCGGAATTACAGAGCACGACCAGCTCCAACGCTCCGAGCCCTAAGCCCNTATGGCGGACAAGATGGCCGCCGGGAGACCGGAATTACAGAGCACGACCAGCTCCAACGCTCCGAGCCCTAAGCCCTTTGCTCCAAACTTCTCTATTTTCCTCTACTTACATAGTTGACTTTTAGCATATTTGGTGGCTATTTCCTGCCATGTACAGCCGCCACCTAAAACTTAAGTGTACTTTCAACATATACAGTCCTACAGTTGTTTACAGCAGTAACGAAAGGATTAAGCGACGACTATACTGTTTTNGTGTACTTTCAACATATACAGTCCTACAGTTGTTTACAGCAGTAACGAAAGGATTAAGCGACGACTATACTGTTTTACTAATGAAAAGTTTGGATTTATGGTTTTCGGTTAATTCATTCGGCCGAGATTTAATTTCTGAACTCAAGTGTTACAACCACGTTATATTTGAGTGTGCGCTGTACTTTTTTCATGTGTTGTTCTCGCAACCAGAGGACAACGGGTTGCGTGTTTGGTGTTGTCACGATTAACCACTCATATAAAGAGCAGCGGAAACTCTTGCAAATCAGATTACCCTTAGTGCAGACGTTAACACCGGCTCCTTATTCCGTGTTGTGCACAGCGCTGGTCATAAACATTCTTCACGTGCAACATGTCTTCGATCTTGAGCACTGCAACCACCCATCTTACAAAATGACCCAGTTTAAAATTCAATATAGTTTTGAACTGCAAACCCACCCTGGAATTAGTACAATAGGGTTTTATTAAAAGTTTATTATTTAGAATCTGTCCAAATGTAATCGGATATTGTTTCGTTTTATTGTAACCAAAGTAAAAATCAGTGTAATGAAAAAGATTTACTGTTTTTAGAAATTTCATAATTTTTTCGTGTCGTGGTTTAATTCCCGGCGGGGTCACATAGTATATATGCTGGAATCGTGCCGGACGATGTCGCTGGTCGACGAGTTTCCTCGGTGATTTCCCGTTTCCCCCACTCATGCATTCCGGCGCTGCTCTTTACTCACCTCACTTCACCCTCATCGGCTCTCAAGACTTCGATGGTAAGAGCCTGTCCAATCTCTTCACACACTAACTCCTACAGAAGAATGCAAATATGCGCACAGCATATTTACCTTTAAACGAGATCATTTACATACATTCAAGGCGAGCTATAAGTAACTCACGTCCAACACGGCAAGATAGTTGGCCTGTGTTTTTTTCTAACTTGCAACCACCTATGGTCTAAATCGCACCTGGAATATTTGCAAGTTTACTATATTGTACAGCGTCCATTCACTGTTAATCAATAAAATCCAGAATTGAGCATGTCCCAAAGCGGTATGCAATTTATTTTTATTCTGGAAATATCTGTCGCTGTGTTTTACAATTCATCTCAAATCGTAATGAAATTTAGCAACAAAATTAATTTATATTCCGGCGAGTTTTGTTTCAAAGAGCAGAGAAAATATTGAACTATACATACCTGAAGTACACTCGAGAATACTCTTCAAAATAGCTCTGGAAAGACCGTTTTTGTACACGCTCAAGGGCTTTAAAATGGTATTTGAAATATGCAATAAGTCTCGAAAATTGTATCCTGGGCTATTTTAAAGTGTGCGTTTTCGTGTGAAAAAAAACTGCATCTGCACTTTTATTAAAAACGTGTATTTCAAACATTTTAATACACTGCTCACGGTTCAGGTTGGTTGAGCGTGTTAAGTGTGTGTGTGTGTGTGTGTGTGTGTGTGTGTGTGTGTGTGTGTGTGTGCACGCGCGCTTGTTTGTAACTGCTTGGAATATTGTTTCCTTACTAAAAGAATACAAATATTCCACGGGATCATTAGTTTCAGAGGGTTTCCAATTCTTTCGTGTGCTCAAGCCATTGTTAATTGCTCATCGAATGCCTCCTTTTTAAGAGGCAATTTTCTTATTTTGCTTGGTTGAACTACAGGTTGAAGACTTCAGCCGTTTTTACCGCAAACTCCAGCCGCACGCANTTGCTCATCGAATGCCTCCTTTTTAAGAGGCAATTTTCTTATTTTGCTTGGTTGAACTACAGGTTGAAGACTTCAGCCGTTTTTACCGCAAACTCCAGCCGCACGCACCAGTAAAATGGCGTCTCTGGCCTGCAATAGGTTGCAATGCCGTTCGCCAATCAGGACCTGGCAACCGACTCGCCAGCCAGCCGGCACCCCAGCCAATAGGGAACCTTTCCCCGCATGCAGTAGCCAATCAAACACAAGGCCTGTTCCCAGAGCCTCGCGCAGCCAATGCTAGTATGGATACAGGAAGCGCCACGTCGTTCCGTCTCTGTGCCTACGTTTGAGATGCATTCAAACACAAGGTGTGCTGTATGCTCGGCGCGGGACTGGTATCGGTCGGTGTCTCTCCGGACTCATTCCAAAGCAAACTAGCTCATCAGAAACATGTTCTGCTACTGCAGCGATATGTTAATTATTCTGCCACAGCTGTCAGCCGCGAGTAACTACAGTAGAGGCCACACGAACCTGTTTCGACGCCGATTGTGCGCCGGCTGTTCTACTTTCAACACACTCTCGCTTTGCGTATTTACGTATTAGAGTGTTTTAATACGGATATCACGATAACACTATCGAACATCCACAAATTCGTAAATAATATATTTTTGTATGCTAATTGCTAGGGGAAGTGAAATTTAGGGAAAATATTTCAAGACAAGTTATATTTAAAAAAAAAACTGTAGTGTCGTTTGATTATGTTGATTGGCTGAATTGATCGTCGACATGAAAGAATCACCTGTACGAAGAGTCCTTTTCGCATGAGCAGGAATTATAATATTGGCTACGCACGGTTTATGCAATGTGATACATTGAAGAACCACATCAAGAACAGTAAAGGTTCGTCTTTTGAGAGCCAGGCAGTGATGCCGTCCACACCCCCCTGCTACATCGGTGGATTCTGATTCTACAGACTATTGTGATGGGACAGTTAATGCTAAAGATGGAATGAGAGACCTACGAGGCATGATAGAGTCGGTATGTGTGGAATGTACACTTGCAAGGCGCATTCACATAAAGACAGCTAAATTCAAAATAAATGCTCTTTGGCTGTAAATACTGACGAGCATGCAACTCCTGCTACAAAGAAAAGAACATTTGATATAGAATACAAAACGGGTGCTAATGACCGTGAAGATAGCATAGATGAAAATGAACATTAAGTCAGTGATAGTGCTGAAGACGATGATAACGATTTTCTCGGTACACTGACACACACCTGCAACACATTTACTGCAACAAGCGACATAAAGAAGGCAGAAGATGCCGAGAATACTGGCTACCTATTTCCCGAACACCCGAATGAACTTGTTGACCTTCAAAATCGTGGGTATTTCTCACAAATTGTTGAAATATCTTCAATCATAAGTAAACTGAAGGAGCGGGGATGTATTGCATGATGTGATGAACTGCTTTCTTCTGAAATTGTAATTACAGAATAATAATAAATGTGCATTATAAAATAATTATTTTTTATTTGTTGTGTGTTATATACTTTTATCCCTAACAACTTTAAAATGGTGCCATGAGCACTCAATTTTCGATGGAAACATCTGCATATAGAATGATAACAATCATTTTAGTATAAAAATGCATAGATAGCTAACTGCATATCAAACATTAAGTATGTTGCCATGTACAAATTTTGGAGACAGTTGGGGATTTTTTTTAATGTATGGATAGAAACAGACGACAAACCCATAGATTGAATATGAACTGATGACTTATTGAAAGATTGAACTAAAGATTGATGGAAAGATTGTGAAAGAATGCGAGATATTAAAGGAAAGATTGAAGAATTGATGGAAAGATTGCGAAATATTGATGGAAATATTGTGAAAGATTGATAGAACAATTGCAACATGGATGTAAAGATTGTGAAAGATTGCTTTCAAGATTGAAAGATTGATTGGAAGATTGAAGGAAAGATTTAAAGATTGAATGATTGCACTGTTGATTGCGGTGCTGTTAGCGGCGCTGATTGTGGTGCTGGTTAATGGAACGATTGCTAATGTGAAGATTTAAAGATTGATGGGAAAATTTAAATTTTGATGGAAATGTTGGAAGATTAATGAATTGATTCAAATATCGGTGGACTGATTGGACGATTGTTGGATTAATGGTCAAGAAGATCATGAAAGTTAAGACTGTTTATCACCCTCTTCGTTCCGAGTCTCCAGGGCCTGGCAGTATTGGCATTTAAATTAACGCCAATTAAGACTATAACATTTTTGGTAGATGCTGATCCATATCATGATTATAACGTACTCGTTAATTTGGTCGCTATAAAGATGATGGGCTTGGTTAGTGATATAAGCATACATTAAACATTTCTGAGTAGCATACTTATACCTACAAAACAATCGAGGCAGTGAATAATTAGCAGATTCTGTCAATGTGTATTAATTAGTTTTCAAGAGAGGGGACTGGAAATGTAATAATTGAATGAAAAACTTTTGCATGTTTCTCCAATATCAAAAATAAATTATCAATTTTTAATTTTAAAATAAAGTTCTTTTTTAAATATTGTAAAAATTAAAAATTTACGATTTGACATATTCTATGCTTATTAAAACAATCTGGGTACCAGAAACAAGCATATATGCTTGAAAAATTAGTGGGCGTAACTGCCGAGCACTTTTGGGTACGTTCTACAAACCCAAGTCGACGGTTTCCGAGCTCCCCTGAGTCTAGCCGAAGATTTCCGAGCTCGTCCGAGTCTAGCAGAAGACCGCTAGCAACAGCCACAGTCACAGTCACACAGCTTCGATTTAAAATGCATTGTGCCAGAAGGAACACAATCATACTACTCATAGTCAAGTGAAGGAGGAATTGCAGTTGCTGAGTTAAGCTAAGCCAACCATGCGATGAAGAACCATCATACATGACGTTTTATACGCAGGTTCGTCAACAATCGCAAACTACAATTCAGGAATTTTTAAATTAACGGAACTAATTATAGGTGTTGTAGTCCCACAAGCTATTAAACGATGTGACGTTAGAATTAAACATCCATGACGTTATGGCATTTAACAGAGACGATCAAACAAAATTCAATTAAAGATTCCCTCCTCTAATTTAATATTTTTTAACAAACGGAGTGACAAACCCGAAATCACTACTAGTAGAGGCCCTCGAAATAAGATAGCAAAAGAAATATGCTATTTTTGTTTGGGCAAGTTTTAGAATTTTTCTTTAGAGAAAACGAATTGTTTACCGCAATGCGCAGGCAATGCAAACATGAATTCTAAAAAGATTAAAAGAAAAGGGCAACAAAAGTGTAGATATTTCATAAAGACAGTTTGCCTAACAACACCGGAAGTACTGGTTGCCCCACACTTGTATTTCAAAACCACTTTCAAACTGGTGTAGGAAGTCTAAGTTGTTATGCATAAGAGATTGTAGTTAAACAAATTCTCTATACATAGTGGGGCGGATTTTCACCGACAAACATCCTCAAGTAATTCCTTATGCAAAACACTTAAATTCTAGCCAAGGTCAAAATCGCATATCAAATAGAAGAAATGTAGATTACTTCCTACATAAATGGAATATTTAGAGAAATATGAGCACTTGAAAATCGATATTTGGTTTCGCCTTCGCGCCTGGAACTGTATTGCGCCCGACGAAAGATTTTAAACAGTATTTTTGTGTCGCAATCCAAGGTGCGTATCAACTAAAACCACAAAATCGCGAGAGAGAAGATGAGAAGAAGTGTTTCTGAAATTTCGTGGCAGTAATGGAATTAGAGTTAGATATGTTTCTGGCTTTCTCCATTACCAATGCCGATTACGAGGAAAGTAACAAAAACAGAATTAAACATGAAATGATAAAAACAGCAATATACAAACAACAAACTGAATACAATGTATTATTAGACATTTTAAAAAACAATTATTTAAATAAAAAATGTAATATTCGTGGGGAAATAAAACTAAAACAGCTATGTTCGTGCACAAATTTACAATAACATTTGAAAAGGTGTATTTTTTCGGTGTTTTTTCGTAATCACCTTTGGCAACCGAGACAAATCAACTTTTTAGTAAGGCGGCTTTTAACATCGAGGTCTTAAGAGCCGATGAAGATAAAGCGAGGTATGCACGAAGCAGCGCCGGAACGCAAGGGCGATGGAAAAGGAAGATCCCGAGAAAACCCGCCAACCAGCGGCATTGTCAGATACGATTCCGACATGCGGGAATCCGGGGGCGACCTCGCCGGGAATCGAACCTGGTTCGCCTTGGCGGGAGACGAGTAATCTCACCACCACACCACCGAGGCTCCATTAATAAGGTGAAATTTGTAGGTCTCTAGTAGCTGACATGTTAGAGAAGAAAGAAATATTTGAATAGCGTACCTCGGCTTACACAGAAACGCAGTCCTCAGAATGTGAATATGGACCGGTGTTGAAAGGCAGTGTTTCTTAACCTGGAGTCCGCGGACCCCTGGGGTCCACGAGTATATGTATGGGGGTTCGCAGTCTCATCTCTGGACCATTTAACAATAATAAATAAATACCACCAGGTGTCTCGCAATCGCTACGCTTACTTAGCACGACGAACATGCGCCAGCGGGCAGTGTGCGAGACTGACTGAAGTGAGTGAAATAAGTGGGGGTCCGTGGCTGAAAAAGGTTAGGAAACGCTGTTGTAAGGCACGTTGTGCTAGTACGCCAGTCTTGCTCGGAGACCCACAGTCGAATTGGAGTTGGTTGTTGGTTGAACCGTGCGCAGACAACCGTAAGCACTCCCGTGCACGCTACACACGCATTCCAGTCGTGTTCAGTTAGGGCAGCGCGGGCAGGAACCGACTGCCGAAAAGAACGGCAAATATTTCCGATAGCCGATATCCTCGCCTCCCAGCGGTGTTGCCGCTGTGGCTGCGCCGAGCAACGTAACTCCCAGCTTACGGCAACCCTGCTCCGGCCGTGTCGACGGAGCTGTCACGTGGCCTGACTTCGGCATAGACAGGCAGCGGAGTGGCATCGCCCTGGTGGGCAGGGCGTCTCTCCCCTCCCACTCCTCGCCTTCTTATGCAAGTCATGACCCGGTAACTGGCCGGCATTGACCGGGAAACTCTGCAGGTAAAAGTCGCTGCGAGCGAGAGAAGCCTTCGCTGGCGTCTCCAGTCTGCATTCGTCTGCGTGGCTCAGCAGAGTTTGTAATATTCCGCAAGTGAAGTAGCATGGGACTTCAGCTCCACAGACAGTTCTGTGTAAAGTCAACAACATGACGCAGGGAGCGGACAGTTGCACTCAGACCAGGTGGCGCGGCACTTGGTCCTAGTTCACTCTCGCGCTTCTTATTAAGGCAACGTCTTTTAAAGTTGTTCAGTTGCCTTCTTTTTTAGAAAATTCTATGGCATCGTGACATGATATCAACGAAAATTTGATGAGTATACCAAACAATTTGAAAAATTACAGTAATCTTTTTTAAGAGTAAATGTGAGACTTCTAACTTAAATTATCGAATCATGCAAATACGAAAAACGCGACTTTAATATTCGGCCATCATCATTCAAACACAAACATAATCCTCTTTGAAAACTAAACAAACAGTATTTTAGTACCTGGTAGCATGGCCATTCTGTTTAGTTACTTGTCGAAGGCGTTGTGGCATATTAGCAATTATTTTCCTGGTACATTCGAAGCCAATCTTACACCATTCTTCCTTGAACCTTTTCTCTAATTCTTTTGTGGACCTAATTGTTGTAGTACGCAGTCTTCTTTTGAGTTGATCCCACATATTTTATATGGGATTCAGGTCGAGTGATTGAGAAAGTGTGTTAAAGCCAGCTCTTGACATACGACTTGTCTTTTGGGTCATTATCTTGGTAGAACTTAAACGTGTTCCTAATGCCCAGATTATCAGCCGTCTTGTGTAGTTTGCTTTCAGGATGTTGAGATAATCTTCCTTTTTCATTGTTCCATCGACACGTACAGCCTCTCCAACACCTGCTGAAGATATAAAACCCCAGATCATAATACTACCTCCACTGTTTTTCACAGTAAGTTGTATGTTCTCAGATTTTAGCTCCTCATTTGGCTTGCGCCATACTGTTTGACAGCCATCTGAACCAAACACATTCAATTTCGTCTCATCAGCAAAAATAACATCATTCTACCAGATTTTATCGTTGTCAGCGTGGTCTTTTGCGAACGTAAGTCATTTTCTCCTATTAATGAAAGGCTTCTTTCTAGATACCCTGCCATTATATCCTGCTCTTCTGATAACTCGTTGTATGGTTTCTGGATGGACGTTCTTTCTACATTCATTGAGTACCTCCGTGGTAAGTTTGCAAGCACTAATTTTCGATCTTTCTTTATTTTCCTGATTACTAGACGTTCTTCTCTCTCGCTTAGTTTCTTTGTCTGTCCTTTTTGAGGTACCGAATATATTCTGTCTTCCTTCTGAAACCTTCTTATGATGTCTCCGACAGTGGACCTCAGCAGATTCAAGTGCCCCGCAATTTCTCGTTGAGATATCTTCTTTGCATAATGAAAAAATGACCAGCTGCCGCTGTTCAAACGTTGTATTCCTGCCCTACGTCCCATTTGCCTGACTGACGCAGCCAACAGAGCTACCCAATACAACCTCTCAGTCAGAGAGCGTGCAGAGAATGACACGAGGTACGAACGCAATGTGCATCTTGCCAGTGCCACGCGTCCACCATAACTGGCCGAATATAAAAGTGACGGACTTATGAAGCACGCGAGGACAAAATATTGTGTTTCACTAACTTGCACTGCTCATTTCAGTTATTGGCTACTATTGCATTTCATTTAAAGCACACGAGAATAATTGTGCAATATGTTTTATGTATATCTTCATTTATAATGTAACATAAGGCCATGAAACTGCGATTATCATCGGTGGCCGAATATAAATGTAAGCCACTGTATTTAAGTTCTGGCCTATCCTCAAGTAAGTTCACCAAATTTTACTGCCGCTATTAATGACAGTCCTTGGTGAACATATTCCTTCCATATTTTGTTCGGGCGTCCTATAATTTTCTTTCAAACAGACTTTCGTATCTCGCTATATTCTAACATATATTTCATTTTCCATTCCTAATCCGCATTTACTCCGTTCCCGCCTTATACTATAAGAAAATGTTAATAATCACGATCATGAATTTTTCAAGTACGTTCTCAATACTTATTCGGTTCAGATAAAAAAGATTATTAAGATGAGTATTTTCGCTCAAATATTTTGTTTTAACACACACTGGCTGTACTAGAAATATTTGAAAAATACTCACTGAGAATATATAAGTATAAACACCGGAGAGCCAAAAAAAAAAAAAAAACTGGTAGAGGCGTGCGTATGCAAATGAAAGAGGTATGGAACCAATCAGAGTAACGCGATGCGGTCGGCAACGCCTGTATAAGACAACAAGCGTCTGGCAAAGTTGCTAGATGGGTTACTGCTGCTACAATGGCAGGTTATCAAGATTTAAATGAGTTTGAACGTGGTGTTATAGTCGGTGCACGAGAGATGGGACACAGCATCTCCGAGGTAGCAATAACATTTGGATTTTCGCGTACCACCATTTCACGAGTGTACCGTGAATATCGGGAATCCGGTAAAACATCAAATCTTCGACATCGCTGCGGCCGGAAAAAGATCGTGAACGAACGGGACAAACGACGACTGACGAGAATCATTGAACGTGACAGACGCAACCCTTTCTCAAATTGGTGCAGATTTCAATGCTGGGACATCAACAAGTGCCAGCGTGCGAACTATTCAATGTGCCATTATTGATATGAGCTTTCGGAGCCGAAGACCCACTCGTGTACCATTGTTGACTGCACGACACAAAGCTTTACGCCTCGCCTGGGCCCGCAAACACCGCCATTGGACTGTTGATGACTGGAAACACGTTGCCTGGTCTGACGATTCTCTTTTCCATATGTATCGGGCGGATGTACGTGTACGGATATGGAGACATCCTCGAATCCGTGGACCCTATGTGTCAACAGGGGACTGTTCAAGCTGGTGGAGGCTCTGTCATGGTATGGGGCGTGTGCAGTTGGCGTGAAATGGGACCCCTGATACGTCTAGATACAACTCTGACATGTGACAGATACATAAGCATCCTGTCCGATCACCTGCACCCATTCATGTCCATTGTGCATTCCGACGGACATGGATAATTCCAGCAGGACAACGTGACACCCCACACGTCGAGAGTTGCTACCGGGTGGTTCCAGGAACACTCGTCTGACTTTAGACACTTCCATTGGCCACTTAAATCACCAGACATGAACATTATTGAGCATATCTGGGATGCCTTGCAATGTGCTGTTCAGAATAAATCTCCACCGCCTCGCACTCCTATGGATTTGTGGACTGCCCTGCAGGATTCATGGTGTGAATTGCCTCCTGCATACCTTAAGACATTAGTCGAGTCCATGCCATGTCATATTGCGGCACTTCTGCGTGCTTGCGGGGGCCCTACACCATATTAGGCAGATGTACCAGTTTTTTTGGCTCTTCAGTGTATATTCTCGGAACAAACAGAGAGTACCATTTTTTTGTGGTAAAACGTTTTTCAAAATACTGTAGCTCCTTTATAGGTTCATGATTGGACACTGTTTTTTATGACACAACATAGCTATTTACAGGTGAATCACGGATCGCCAAGAAATACCTCATTTTCGCGGGAATGTGTTCATTGTAATAGCAGACTTCAAGGATTGACACACGGGTTTAGCGTGTGTTTGCATGAGTTGCGCTTAAATGAGCCTACGGCTGATCTGGGAGATCAGAAGGAGAGAGAGAGAGAGAAAGTGGTTGGTGTGGGGTTGAAGATACACGTTCGAGGCGCCGCACAGCACAAGAGATACAGAAGAGGCTGGCTGTCGATACAGCGCTGTACGAGGAGTTGGAGTGTGCGGTTGGGAGACTTGTGCACGAGGCTTGTTGGACGGCAGATCCCTGGCGTGCTGGCACTCCTGCGCCAGTCTCACCCTACACATACATCACTTACACGCACTACATAATACACTTCAGCCCACTGGCAAGCACGTGCGGGGTTCAAAGAAGTGGTGTAGGCACGCTTTTATTTCAAAAGGGCGCTAGTGGCGGGGGATTTATTTATAAAACCATCATATAAAATTTTTTTCATCAGAATAACAGGAAATGTGATACCCATTTTTTTTATTTTACTTACTTTTACAGTTTTATTGGGCCGTTATAATTACTTAATTTCTCATTTTACTAATTACCAACTATATTTATTTCTTGAATGTGTCATTATTTCACGGGAGGGGGGTGGTGTAAGAGGTTGAATCCGGACCACTCTCACCCTGTTTACGCCACTGGCTCAAAGCACAAATAAATCAAGTCTGTTTTTTTATCATTATTGTTAAAATTCATTGTGACAATATTTCTTGCACAGACAATGATTAATTTTAGATGAAAACCATTAACGAAACTGTAGATAAAATGTTCTCAGAAAAAGAAATACCTTTTTCTTAAAATTTATGTATATTTTTATAAACATAACTACATGCACTTGATGTAGATGTGGAGTGGAGTGTCGGTATCTCGTGACAGCTCTCCAGTTTGCACCGCACAGCTATGGGCACCATAGTTAGAGGCTTAGAAGATTCCTCTTAGTACATAGAGGCGCAGTCAGCTCTTAGCTTTTATACGACACTTTGTTTGATACGTCCAGAAGAACTTTTGAGTCAGCAAAGAAATCTCGGCGGCGCACAGACCCAACCTCCTGTTTTGCAATCAAGTTCACTCAGTGTTGCATGTCTGTGGCATTGTATAGAATGCGGGTCTGACGATCTGCACTGTATTCACTGAGCGAAAGGTTTGTTTCAGCCAAAAAAAATTAGTTTGCATAGGTCTGAAAAATATATTTAGTTGCCCCAGCAAAATATTTTGTTGAGCAAACAAAACTTGAAAAGGGACAAAATTAATTTTGTTCATCTGACAAAATACACATTTGAATGAACAAAACCTGTGTTAGGCCAAAATAAAAGACTGTCACAAAATGTTTAGTTGAATCAACAGTAGGTATATGTCTGTTTCGCCACTCATTTGATTGTCTTCGTTCGAAAATACAGCTCAAGAGCTTGTATATACCTTTGGTAACAGCGTTTCTTGGTGCATTTATTAAGGCTTAATAATGGTATAAACATCCTAATAAAATAAGTCGAAGAGGAAAGTGAAGAGTGTATTTGTAAAATTTCAAAAATTTGTTTACTTGCGTTGTCCAGTACTTGCAATGTATGTATTTGAAAACATTCCTACCTTATCAGTTGTAATTCCGCTGAGGTCACTGCGGGGTGGCGCCTGTGTGCAAACGACATAGGTTCGAACCTCAGTCGGCCTTCCAATTATATTTATATTAGCGAAAGTTATTTGGTAGAGACAAACAAATCTTTAGTTGCACCGACCAAATTTTTGTTTGGCACAACCAAATAAGAACAAAAAAAAAAGATTTGGTTTAAACAAAAAATATTTAATTGGCCCTACACAAAGATGTTTGCGCCAAACAAAGTTTGTTTGATTCAACAAAACATTCTACTGAGTGTGTTCAAATAAGAGAACACAGTATGTGTGTGAGGGGAGTGGTTGACGCGCGGGAGGCGACATTCGCCTCGAAGACTATATTGCAGACTTAGCGGCGGTGTTGCCACACAGTACGCGCCTCCCACCAAGGCGAGCCGGGCTCCACTCTTGGCGCAGTCACCCGCTCTATCGCGCGCAAGGGAACTGTGGCGGACGTCCGGCGGGTTGCCTCGGAGATCTCCCACTATCCCTGCCCTTGCATTCTACCTCTGCTCCGCCTTCACCTCACTTCGGCCTCGCCGGCGCCCGACGCCTCACTGTTCGGCGGCGACTAACCCTTCATGAACCGCTGCTGCCAGTAACCTGAAGCACACACAGATTTGCATTGGACCCGGTGATGGAAAAGTCCCTATGTCAGTACAATCTAGTCACGGTCCAGTCACTGTCCATTCGTGGTTATGTCCAACTTTTCTGAAATCCTGCTAAAGTTCAACTTCCAGGATATCTCTCTGCCTCACGCAAATAGAGCAGAAATAAATCTATAAAATTGCACCAATGGCATCTTATACGTGTGCATTCAGTTTAATGATGAATTTCACGAAAAATATTTCTTATTGCGCATTACTAAAGCACCTATTTTGTACAAGTAGAATTACAATTGGCCAGTGAAGAGGAAAATATGTCGCTGCTCGTACAGCCAACAACCAACAAAGCTATACGTAAAAAGCGTATTGAAAAACTTAAACAACTTCCGAAAGCATTAATTTTAAAAAGTTTTCTCTGTAGAAGCAAATAAACAAAGGCGCAGAATGAAATAAATTCATGCTGTTAAGCGTAGCGTACTGTGAGATATTAATTCGTATTCTCCAATTCCAACATACCCACAAAATGTCTGTTACATTTTGGTGAAATGATAGAATACACATACCTATTTATACCTGAGCACAACCCACGATTTCATTGGCTGTTGTTCTAACCGTTTCAGTAACAGATATTATATTGTACTAGGTGTTGCAACAAAATTGCATTGTGTTTCGGCGCGATATAGTCTATTCGCAGTGCACTCACACTATTTTAATCAAACCTTTGCAGACAATTGAAGGTGCGCCTAATACCTTTATATAATCACAATGGCACTAATTCTACGTGACTGCCGGTACATCTGTAGTTGTTTCTCGAACTCATAAGTTACAGTCTCATATATTAACGAGACGTTGCACGATGAATGGCATCGACGATCTGCACAGCACACAAGATGAAACAGAGTCGAGTAGGCTGAGTGCACCACACGCAACTGATTTGATTCGTTGTCGAGGTTGCATTACGTAGTCTCATAAACAAGTGCGGCAACAACATCAAACACAAACCATTTTTAGTAGGTTGTCGTACCTGTATGTCATTGTAACAGCGCCAAGCGATGTGGCGCGTCCAAGGCCTCACAAGCGTCTTCAAGCACACAAGGCGAATACACGAAGAAACCGGGGAAATAATTACTGGTCAAGTTTTTTGAAATTTTACTTCAATTATAAGTTCAAATTGTAAAAAAAAAAATTTAAGTTTTACTAATAGGCACTTTTTAAACTCTCTATAATTACACTTTTAACAACTAGCCGAAGCCGTTTATATGTTGCAACAAACGGAAGGGGCGCGGAAACAGAGCACATGATTTCTCTCTTCTTCGTCCATTCTACAGTGAGAAGCAGAAGACGCCCTTTCCCCCTAGCTGCCCTTATTCCTCAAACTCGCAGAGCGCCAAGATTCCAGAAAGTATAAAGCACGACTGCATAACAGCTTTGATAGTATTTCTACGCGTCGAGGGTGGCGGGAGTGACGAGGTGCAGAAATATTTTCCGATTAAACTTGAGAAATGTTAAGGGCCGGCCCTGCAGAGAACAAAAAATTTGATCGATGCAACGCCTGAAAGTGCAAATTCATCTGTGACTAAAAAGGTTGACATAATCGTCCAGCCGTAAAAAACAAACGCTCTTCCCTTGACCTAAGCAACGTAAACGTAAGATATTGGAGTATTTCCTTTCTCCAATTAGTTCACCGCGACAAGGAATATGTCGCCATTTCGTTTGACGGAAACGCAAGACTTGGAAAATACATACATTTCAGTAAAGTTTACATTTGGATCCCATTTGTTAGCCACGGCACGGAAAGTTCTTGGTTACAGACGTGAGAGAAAAACATACGGTGACCCGTGTTACTTGGTCTGCGGTGAAACGGCCAGCAGCCAGTGAACGGGAAGTTTTGGGAGACGTTCTTTTCGTGAGAAGTGTTTTATCTTGTATTTCAAAACACTCATCTCAGATCCACTTTCGGACTCGATGGTTTGGGTGATACGCGTCTTCAATGCGCACACGTAACTCGCAGACGTTCAGTGCTCAAGTTACGCCGACCTAATCATGATTGACTCAGTCAAGTACCAAAACATATTACAAAATCACTTTCCCTATATAAGAAGGGAAGTCTGTTTTGCGCGAACAGATATAGCAACTAAGTGTACTCCAAAACACTTTAGTTCAGAACCACTCTCGTGATTGGTTGATTTTAACTGCCGGACGTCTCACGAGTCTACCCTCGAATCACGGACGCTGAAGTTCTTCTGATTGGTCTAGGCAGGTAAGAAAATGTCTTGTTTGTTTTTTGCGAAAAAAAAAATTATATTGTTTTTAGTATGTGTGAGGTAAAAGAACACAGCAAATGAAAAAATATTATTTTTTCAGAAGCACTTTAATAGACGGTTTCAGGTGTTGCCAATAAAACTTTTATGATGCGTGTTGTACTTAATTCGAGACAACACTTGTTTCGTTAGCATAGCCAATGAGCTGTAGGCTATATGTTCGGCTACAGTTATATGAGCCATGACCCAGACCAGTCAGACTGTTTGCGAATCACGTACCCACAGGTAGTATCTCAGGTCATTGCCCTTCGTAGTGAGCTGTGCGCACCAATACTCACCTGCGCGTGCGCAGTGTACGATATTGTGTACACTGGGAATGAATGGGTACGAATAAAGTTCATGAATTCGTCACAATTTTGATTTCGTTTATCATGTTGAGAATTTTTGTAATGATTTAATTAGTATTATGTTCAGTTACACCCAGAAATAAATTTCGACATTGCCAAAATGCTTAAAGAGGTTTCTTTGATATTTTCTACGAGGTAAGCACATAACTTTCAGCTTTTGCTTGAAATAAAACAAAATGGCGTGTGAGGTAACAATCGCATTAAATTTTCCCCCTTGTAGCTACTTAAATTTTTGTTTGTAACAATAAACTTTTGAGTAATATTTTTAAAGTGATATACCATATTTCTCACAATTATGTAGAAAATTAAAATCTTTCGTTAATTACTTTTGCAATTTAACTAGCTACAGTAATACAATAAATATCGTAAAATATTTTTACAGTGTAGTGACATTTTATATCTACTGAACTTTTATAAAATGCGATGTCATTCCAGTGATACTATTTTAATTATCATTCACAAATTTCAGACTATAAAATTTTTGGAATATCTAAAAGTGNATGTCATTCCAGTGATACTATTTTAATTATCATTCACAAATTTCAGACTATAAAATTTTTGGAATATCTAAAAGTGAAAATGATGGTATATTTAAAAATTAAAAATACAATAATTTCCCGAAATATTCAACTGCTGCTGTGCGGTAAAAATGAAGCGACATGTTCAAGTTCACTGATTTTATTTAAATATTGTCACCAACCGTGATTAACATTTTATTTTTTTTGTAACGCAAAGTAGATTATATATTTAAAAACCCATTTTTAACGTCTTCAAATAAGTGGAAAACGTTTACTTTTTACTTTATTGAAGTTAAAAAAAGCTCTCGCTAATTAAAAGCGTTGCAAACATTCAAATGTTGTAACACAAAGCAAAGATTCGCTACGAAATCTTCTGGGGCTTAGTGCTATATTAATGATAACGAAACTGTATGATCTAAAGACATGCGGATGTCACAATTTAAATCTCCTAGAAATCTCACATTCAATAACAGCAGCACTAAGAAAACCTCATCTGTTGCGAAAAGTCGGCGAGAGAAGNATCTCCTAGAAATCTCACATTCAATAACAGCAGCACTAAGAAAACCTCATCTGTTGCGAAAAGTCGGCGAGAGAAGAAGGCCGTTAGTAGCAACTTCAAGTGCCAAGTGAGCTAACTAGGAGAGGCCCGAAGCAGAAGCGACGCTAACTGCGGTCGTATTCCATCCTGCCTCTCGACGCCGCGGCACACACGGCAACGGCACGCACGCGATACGACATGAGCTCCGGGAAGTCGCGTGTGCACGCATGTGTGTACTACTTCCCCGTGCTCCAAGAGCGACGTGTTCTAACGAATAACCACTTATTTAATCTAAAGTGCACAACTCTTTGAAATGAGGTTTTTATTCGACGTTCGTTATCAGGTCGTGCCCTAATTAGAGAGAGGAAACACTAGCGGTTCAGTGACGCACGCGACAGACCGTGCAGTGCTCATGTTCACAGGCTGCTGCTACACCAGCGACACGCGGGGCCGCGGTGCCGCAGCGGCTAGAGCTTTCTCCTCCCACCAAGGCGGACCGAGTTTGATTCCCAGTGGGGGCGCTCCCGGATTTTCGCATGTGCGGTTCGTGGCGGACGATGCCGCTGGTCGGCGGGTTTAAGACATACTTGCTGTGGAGCAAGCCGCAGTTGCGACAGGGAAGTCACGGCGAAAACATGTACAGTATTATGTAAGGAAATGAGTATCAAAACTAACAGTTAGAAAGTATGCAGGGCAACACCAGGGATAAAACTAAAGACGAGTAGCAGATAAATAGTTTGGGATGACTTTGATTTGTGCGGTGTGCGTTGTTCGACGCACAATTCCAAACTTGTATGCCCACAGGAAAAAGCACTTACTTTAAAAAAGCTACTGTCTGTACTATGAAAATACAAGCAAGAATTGTCCAACCTCAAGATAAACAATGTGGCTTAAGGAGAAGACATTTCTGAAGCAGAACTACCTCGCTTTGTTGAACTACAACGCCCAGCTCCCAAGTATTACGTAGACGAACTTCTTGAAACCGTGGCCGCGAAATAGTCAACCTGCCGACATATCACTGTAATTTGAATGCCATATAATATATCTAGATCACTGTCAAGTCTCGTGTAGCTGATAANGCCTGCCGACATATCACTGTAATTTGAATGCCATATAATATATCTAGATCACTGTCAAGTCTCGTGTAGCTGATAAAAATCTATCGCAAAGAGCCGACCAGATAAAAGCGTTGGCATAAGAGGCTATAAACAGTATTTCAGAAAAAGACTGGAATGCAGCTGTGTCTCATGTAAAAGACAAGAAACANATTTCAGAAAAAGACTGGAATGCAGCTGTGTCTCATGTAAAAGACAAGAAACAGAATAATGGCAAAACGATCTTTGCATGGAAGATGAAGTAGAAAACTTAGTAATAAGTGTGGGCAGCGACAGCGATCGTGACATTGATAGTGATAGTTGCCATGATGACAATTGTGGTGGAAGCAATTGTAGTGAAGACCTTATGGTGCACTTTCAGGAAGAACTTGCATAGAAAACGGCATGTTTTGAACGACGGTGGTTTGATTAATAGTGTACAATGAAAATTTTACTGGTTTTTGGAGTGAAGTGGAACATAATATGCATGTTTTCGAGTTGCGTCTTTTGAGGCGTCTTATTATGTGAAACAATTCACTGTTTTGGGAGACGGATTCCACGCAACATTTCTGGATATGTATAACTTTATTAATATCATCTGCTTTGTGGTAACAGTTTCAATCATGTTTCTGTGATTCCAGTTTTGCGCCTATCAATTATCTTAGCCCTATTAACATTTTTGTATTATTTTCACGCTATGTTTTAAAACGTATTTGCATGCATTTTAAAACAGCATACTTTAAAAGTGAAATATGAAAACCAGGGTTAAAAAATAGAGAAAGTGTATGCTTTGAACGCAATATTGTTAATACAAGATAATTTTTACTGCGAATAATTTTTGTAGGTCAGTTAAACGAATTCATATTAATTATTACTGTGCATATTGTCAATAATGCTTTAGATTTGTTGCTTGTCCTCTCTTCCAGTTATTGTTTAACACCAAGCAGGTGTTTTTTTTTTNTGTCAATAATGCTTTAGATTTGTTGCTTGTCCTCTCTTCCAGTTATTGTTTAACACCAAGCAGGTGTTTTTTTTTTTGTCACTCCAACAAATCTATCTATGTTCACAGAAACATTTAAATGGTATTTTGATATACAGGTTTAGTATAAAAGAATATTCCTTCTTTGAATGTCTATAATATCAAAACCAAACCACCTANTATCAATAATGCTTTAGATTTGTTGCTTGTCCTCTCTTCCAGTTATTGTTTAACACCAAGCAGGTGTTTTTTTTTTGTCACTCCAACAAATCTATCTATGTTCACAGAAACATTTAAATGTNCACCAAGCAGGTGTTTTTTTTTTTGTCACTCCAACAAATCTATCTATGTTCACAGAAACATTTAAATGGTATTTTGATATACAGGTTTAGTATAAAAGAATATTCCTTCTTTGAATGTCTATAATATCAAAACCAAACCACCTACAACCTTGATTGAGCAATCAAATGAAGCGTGGAACCGTGAAGTTTGTTTACCATACATTCATAAATGTTCAATGTGACCACCATGAGCGGCCCGAACATCTACGCGATAATCACACTCGTTCCACGCTCTTGTCAGCATGTCCGGTGTTACGGTTTGGATGGCGTTCGTAACTCTCGGTTTGAGGTGGTGAGGGGGTAGCGAGCTCGCATTCGACACGTTAATGTGAAGGGGACGGTCTGATGTTTCCTTTATGGTGCGCCTCCCCATTGGTACCTAGCTGTTCGCGGATACCTGAAGGAGACGTTGCCGCAACGCTGGATTGGTCGAGGAGCAGCTGGTGACCAGGCTCTTCATCACTGGCCCCCAAGAATCCCGGATCTTACCCCTTGCGATTTTTTTCCATGGGGATACATAAAGGATTAAGTGTTTAGTCCACCATTGCCGGCTAACATTGACGAACTCAAAACAAGAACTACGGACGCCATCCAAACAGTAACACCGGATATGCTGACAAGAGCGTGGAACGAGTGTGATTATCGCGTAGATGTTCGGGCCGCTCATGGTGGTCACATTGAACATTTATAAATGTATGGTAAACAAACTTCACGGTTCCACGGTTCATTTGATTGGTCAATTAAGGTTGTAGGTTGTTTGGTTTTGATACTATAGACCTTCAAAGTTGGGGTACTCTTTTATACTCATCCTGTACTATTCTTATTCGCCTCAAATGCACATTATAACGAAGGTCACTGTGATGGGTCTGTATACTACGGGAGCATTAATTCATTGAAAGCTCGCATGCGATGTGATAAACGATAAGGAAAGCACACTGCCGTCTTTGTTATTGCCGAATGTGTCGCAGACGGTCCGTACTTTGTACCACTACGGACGTCGTAGTAGTTTTTACCACTACGGACGCAGTGCGAGGAGGAGAAGAACTGCACCTTCCCCTCACAGGATCGTTCGTTTGTTAACTTGGTAGCACAATATGCATNTGTACTATTCTTATTCGCCTCAAATGCACATTATAACGAAGGTCACTGTGATGGGTCTGTATACTACGGGAGCATTGAAAGCTCGCATGCGATGTGATCAACGATAAGGAAAGCACACTGCCGTCTTTGTTATTGCCGAATGTGTCGCAGACGGTCCGTACTTTGTACCACTACGGACGCAGTGCGAGGAGGAGAAGAACTGCACCTTCCCCTCACAGGATCGTTCGTTTGTTAACTTGGTAGCACAATATGCATGTCGAAGTTAATTTGGGAATTTTTACAATCTTAGTTTTAAACTCATTTATAGAAACATGAACAAATCGCGAGTTCATTACATTGAAGTATAGATTTGACAGTGTTTCATACAATCATGCGGACGTCAACTGCTCATTGGTTACTTGTCACATAGAAATACGATAATTGGTTGCGCATTTTGTTGAGTGCATATCATTGGTTCCACATTTCAATGAGTGCACATCATTGGCTGATGGTTCTACAGACGGTGTCAAGTAGCACGTGGACTAGTTGCAAAAGAAACGTAAGTTTACGAGTTCTTGAATTCCAGCTTGTCCTGAAATGAATTCGCGAATTTTTTCAGGTCCCTACACTAAGAAAAGTTAGTGAAGAGATTTGGGCGGCTCTTAAAATAGAGGTCTTGAAAGCCGATGAGGGTGAAGTGAGGTGAGTATGGAGCAGCGCCGGAATGAAAGGACGGAGGAAACGGGAGGTCACCGAGAAAACAAACGGTATCGTCCGGCACGATTCCCAAATGCAAAAACCCAGGAGCTACCTCGCCAGAAATTGAACCCGGTTCGCCGAGGTGGGAGGCGAGCTCAACCTCCATTACGGACGCGCTTCTCGACACGCAAACACGGACCAACGCCGCATGCTGGAAGCCTAACTGTAACTGTGCCGTTTCCTCAGTCTACCTTCTGAAGAGTGTTCCGTGGTTCGAGTCCCTACCGTGATACCTCACAGTAGACAAGTACACAGTGGCAAAATTGCATGGTGGGGCCTTGCGTGTGATTGGCTACTGTGTGCTGTGAAAGGTTTTCCATTGGCTGGCATGCTGGCTGGCGAGTAGGTTACCAGGAGCTGATTGGCGAACGGCGTTCCAGCATTTTGCTGGCCAGTGACGCTATTTTCTGGCCCTTACGGCTGGAGTTCGTGATATATGTCGCTGTTTCACACCTCTATTGCTAAGTAATTTGCGTCCCAGCCTTCTGGGGAAAGTATGCTTTGACAAAAAAGCCTGAAGTACAAAGTCCAAAAAGCTGATCTAGTCTCGAACCTTATCCGCAAGCACCAAGAGAGTGGCGCCACTTATTGTGATGTCCAAATGAGACAATAATCCTGACGCAGCTTTGTGGGAGGGAACGTACAGGAGGCGGGGTAGGGGAGGGCACTCCCAAGCACTCGCCTCATGAGCGGGGAGTGGGGAAATCACATACACTGCTGGCGCTATACACTCCAAACTGACAACAACGCTCTCTAGTCCCGCGCTGTTAAACACTGCGCTGCACGGCTGACACTTTCTCATCTGGTAATATGCAGACGCGGAGTAGCACTTTCGACCGCTGTCACTACTCAACGCCCCTTCGTGCAGCGGCAATGGACTCTTCCCCCTCGCCTGGAGCGTTTCACACTTATACGCAAGACTTCTATGCCAAGACGTCAGTCGCCAGTGTGTCTTCACGCGAGGTAGCCAGACGCCGTGCCGGACCAAATATTACGAAGCACTCCGCACTTACACGTTGCCGCGCAGGCACGATACCGCATTTCCAAGTATCAGAAAGATAATCAGCGAACGGCCAAACTATCATAGGCAGAGGGATCGACGTGCCTTTCTGCTTCTATACACGCATCTGTTCTGTGGTGCAGTAAAAAAAGAGTTATTATTGTGAATGCGAAAATTTCTACCAACATAATGTTTTACGCACGTTTAATCCTTGTGTTACCAACAAGAAAAATTGCAGACTTGGTGCAAACTAAGGGAATGTATGACATGGTGGTTTACAGGGAATGCTACCACCGACCCTTCACTTCACAGCCAATGAAGAATAACTTCCGTGTTACTAATAAACGTTGTCAGTAATCACCCACAAAGCTTGCCGCTCGCGTGCGGCATCTGCTACCAGTAAATGGCACAGGTGGTACAACTGCCTCGTACAGTGTTTGGCGGTGATGTCTGCCGCGTGCACACAACACAATTACGTAAATGCTGTAACACGTACGTGATTGCGTGCGCCAGCAGCGGAACTTGAATATGTGGTCGTAGTACTGCTTGTTTGCTTCCAGGAGGCAGATGCATATCTCCGCAGTCGGCTTCACTTAGGCATCTCGCCTAATTACAGACGTCAAACGAGGAATAAACTGACCTTCAGCTAGTATCACCAAAGGCCTATTACCGCATTAAGAGGGCATCTGCAAGGACAACTTTTGTTTCTTCTTCTTTCGTTCAAGTGTTCTACTATTGGGCCTGTTCTTACGATTGTGCGTCGACACGCATACATGCTAATTACTGCCAATAAATTTGAACATTACACTTTGAGCTGCTGCCATTATTACGAAAGGCATGGCAGCCACGTTTCAAGTTAACCTGTTGGATCCGGCATTTGTGAATCTAAGTTCACGTGGTATGTTAGTGAGTACTGTGATCGTGTCGGACGTGCTTTTTGCAACCACCGAGTAACGTGTTGCGTACTCGGATATATTTCTATAGGATGTTCAAAGTTAGTTGATCACTTTTGAAAGTCCTGCTTAGGATATTTTCGCATGTGTCTTGTGTATTCTTCCCCCGCAAGTTAAATGAGCATTGCCATGGGCTTATCACTTAATTCAAGCGTCGGTCTAGTGAAACTGTGCTTGCAGATGCTTAATCTTATAAGCATTAAAAAAAAACAGTAAGTTAAAGAAATCATTTCGGTTTTCACAAATGTTTACGTAACACATTTAACATAAAGTTAAGACATATTACTATTTTCCATCCGTTGTTATCAACTTAACTGCACTCTAAATTCTTATAAGTGGAAAATCACTGATTCACAGTGAAATTCAACTACGATATCCAGTGAAAATGGCTTCACTTGGCATCACTGATTTTTTCAGTGAAAATATTTTACTGATTGAATTAGTGACGTCAAAAACCTTCACTGATTAAATAAGTGACCGCCAACTGCAGCGGCGAATTAAATATTTTTTTTATTGAATTAAGCGAAATAATAATGAGAAATATACATATTTACGATAGTTTACCATTTCTATTGCGCAATTTACCGTAATTAAAAAAAAATAATTCCTGCAGTGACCGAGATCGAACTCGCGCACTCTTTCCATTTCGCTTTAAGGCAGTTAGTTACCTTGCAATTTGCACTGTCAAGTGCAATCGAGAATTAAGAGGAAAATATGTGTCTCATATTTCTTTATCGAAAGCGTGTTATTTTAAATTGTATGCCCTTGTCTTTCGTATTTGGTTTAATTGGTACTGCTAGGATTGCAAAACGAATAGTACGTATGAGTGCACTCTCTACACCAGATTGCATGCAGTTTGATCCGTCAAACAGAGTGCTGTGATGATTACATGAAAACGAAATTAAAGACGTAAAAATGTCATTAAAGTCTGAATGTTCATATTCCCTTGTAAAATGGTGTTTTAAAGATGAAACAAATTTTAGAAAGTATTTTGTATCGGTTTTATTAGTTTATGCGTTGTCTTCGGCTGTGCATTAGTCATTAGTTGGAAAATATATTCGTATAACTGGTAGGTTTTAAATTTATTTTCAGGGTAGTAAAATCTGACCTAAATATATAAAAAAAACTAGCAAACCGACCCGGCTTCGCCCGGGTACAATTGAGTTTTACGTGATACACTAATAAACCAATTGGGAAAAGACAATTCATTTATGTGAAAACAGAATTATAAAATTATACTATGTTGGCATTGGTTTTTAACTGATTATGGCAACTCAAAAGGACGGAAATATTTTCTACCCGATAGCCAAGAAGTAGAGTTTTTTTTTTTGGAGTGTGTCTGTGCAACTATCTCGTAGTTACCACATTTATGCTGTCGATGTATGAAAATTTAAAACGTGAGTTTCTTCAAGTTGTAGCTTTAGAAATAAGTGTACCTAGGTACTACTTTTTGCGCTTGGCTGAGGGATCTTAATCGATCACCAAAGTTAAGCAACGTTCCCAGCGGCACACATTTGGATGGGTGACCGTTTAGTGGCAAAACATCTGAGCGCTTCCGGGCTTCGGAGTGCACCTTAAATATTCGGTCCCGGTTGTTATCGATTGATAGCAGTCGTTAAGCCATTTCAGAGATCCTTGGGCAGCCTGATAAACTCTGACACCAGCATTCCCCNTAGTGGCAAAACATCTGAGCGCTTCCGGGCTTCGGAGTGCACCTTAAATATTCGGTCCCGGTTGTTATCGATTGATATCAGTCGTTAAGCCATTTCAGAGATCCTTGGGCAGCCTGATAAACTCTGACACCAGCGTGCCCAGCCGTTGCAGAATTACGTTTTGTTGTTATTCCACAGGAACCGTACAATTTTCCGCGATAAAAAGTATATTTTGTCNAGCCGTTGCAGAATTACGTTTTGTTGTTATTCCACAGGAACCGTACAATTTTCCGCGATAAAAAGTATATTTTGTCCTATTGCAGGACCTGAAGTACCTACATATCAAATTTCCTGAAAATCCGTTCAGCCGTTATGGAGTTGAGTGGTAACAAACACACACACAGACTTTCACGTTTATGATATAAGTAGGATATAGCACAGTATATCGAACGTAAATAAAATTATACGCACCTATTTCTTGATTTTTAAAAATTAGTTACAGTAGTCTAGTAGATAACTCACTAGGCCGCTAAATTTTAAGGATGCGAGTTCGAATCCGATATTCACCAATATAATTTTTAGGTCATAATGTAAAGTGATACGTGATAAGAAATAATAGGGTTAATGCATTAAAAAAAAATTTTGTTAATGGGTAACATTTATTTAAAACGCTGGTAACCAACGTTGGCATAAGGTTTTTTATTGATTGGCAATATGTATGATTTTGCTACTGGGGTATTGACTAACAAAATACCAACTTATATAAATGGTTGGTTGTGTGTAACACCATAAATTATAGCTTATCCAGCGTTGATTAATAGTTTCCAAATTATAAAAATATTGCAATAACAACGTTGGTTAGTGGTTGGGTTTCTGTCATATTAGATTTGCATATGTAGTATTCATGGTGTGCATTGCCTCCTGCATACCTTCAGACATTAGTCGAGTCCATGCCACGTCGTCTTGCGGCACTTCTGCGTGCTCGCGGGGGGCCCTACACGATATTAGGCAGGTGTACCTGTTTTTTGGCTCTTCAGTATATAATGCCGGCATACAAAGTTACATTGGAATTAAATGTGAAGTATCGAAGATATAGCATACATAGCTAAAATAGCTATATAGCCACCATTTTTAAAATAAGTGTCTGACCTTCTTAAAACATTCTTGCTTACATTATCTGCCGCAGTACTACTTGTTTACCATATTTGGTAACAATCCATCAGTTGTTTCCCGAGAAATGACATTAAAATTTCACTTATTCGTGTGGTGCTATCTTACAAAATTGCGGATGAAAGAGGCTCAGTGTAGGCACATTCGATAGTGGAAATAAATATGTTCAGCAAACAAGGTTAAGATGAAATTGATTACATGTTTCAGACGAAATAGCGTAACATGCTAAAAAGAAATTATTGCTGCTATTACGAGAAATAACCTCTCTCAATCATCTGTTACCGTGCTACATGTTTGCAAAATTTGGAAGGAATCGGTTAATTGTTCCCCGAGATATGACAAAAACTTTATAAAGACATTAGGCACTATCCTACAAAATGGCACACAAACACGGTTATTTTTTGGCAATATGATGCTTGTAACAGATCCTGTAAGCATACAAAATTTGGTCGAAATTGGTGGAACAGTATGGTAGTTATGTCAAATACATAATTAAAAATTTGAATGGCCGCCATTTTTAAAATAAGTGCCTCATAAAATTTATTTACATACGTTTACATGTTGTACCATAGTAATAGTTACATGCCAAATTTGGCGAGAGTTGATTGAGTAGTTTTTAAGATATATTGTAAAAGCTATATTTTTCATGTGGTACTATCTTCCAAAACGGCCGACTCACAACAACATATATCTAAAGCGAAGGTTACACAATGCGCTGTCAACGTACAAAATTTTGTTTAAATCGGTGTAATGGTTTCCGAAATATAACAGTGGTCAAAAACTTTAATGTAAGCCATTTTGAAAGTAAGTGCTTAACGTGGTATACAATTATAAGAGTCAAGTTTTCTTACTAAGTACTATATGTGTACCAAATTCGGTGAAATTACCTTTATGCATTCAAAAATAGAACAGCGTAAAGGAGGGGGCGGGGAGGCACACATCATACGCACAGACTCACACACGTACACACAGACAGGAAAGTGATCTCATAAGCTTTTCTTTCCTTCGGAAAGTAGGCTAAAAAGTTTGAAGAAACCGCGAATAGACATTATTTAGAGACGTGCCAAATTCGCGTCATTATTTCAGGACAGACTAGACTTCAAACATTTGTGCTTTTGTATCGTGTTTGTCAATAGAATACGATTGGTTCGGGCACGCCCCGGATGGCTTTGGACGAATAGCAAGCAACTAACGAAAGACTGATCCAGTCACGTCCTATCAAGTCAAAAGCAAAAATGGGTCGTCACTGCTGCAGAAGCCAATAAACAAATGGCGCTGACTCGACTATGTATAGGACGGTGAGTTCTAGCGTGCCGCCAGAAAACAACGCGAGTTTTGCAGGTCGATAACTATAGTTGGTTCAACACCAGTTCAGTGAGCAGAGACACAAAGATGCCAGTCGCCCAGAAGACGGCGGGCGGAGGAGCGGTGGTGGCGCCAGGACGCAGGGGCGCCGAGACGCGGCGCGAGGCCACGTAATTGGCGGTAAGCGACGCGCACGG